>JAFFZH010013339.1:14251-27866 GCA_018420115.1 Euura saliciscinereae
TCTGATTAACTTTTAACTGTATACAATATTTTACGCTATCGATTTCCTCGTCCCTCAAACATTGAATAAATATTGTAGATATACTATACAGTAACGCAGCAGGTGTTTCTCTTACCTTCTGCTCAGTCGTGAACGGCCTTCTAGTTTCTGTAACAAAGGAAATGACAATAAATAATTGAATTTATCGAGCGATTTTTATCGAAAAATTTCGAGGATATAATATATATGTTTATGTAGTTTCACACAAAAGAGTCGGTGTGGCGAAGTGGATAAGAAGCCCGCCTACGGATTCGTAGGTCGTGGGTTCAAACCCTCCCCCCCTTGGTACCTTTGACATTTTACTAATTGTAAGCAAAATTTATCATTTTCTAAAAGAAGTAAAATAATCTTGTAAATTTTCAGTGAACGGAAAAACTGTGGACAAAAATGACTAGATAAAAGAAAAGGGTCGATCAGTCCTAAAGTAGGGCAGAGAAAAAAGACCTGGGAATATCCTGAATCTTACATATACTTATTCCTAACGACTCGTTGGGAAAAGCTTTCAGACATTTCTGAACCAATGAAAGTGTCCGAATGCTCATTTTTCGATCTTAGCAAACTCAAGATCAACGAGTCCTAAGGAATTCACCCTTAATATGTACTTGTAGAATCATTGTTCTAGCAATATTTACATAGTATAGAAACACAGAGTACATAATGACTCACGGTCAGTTTTTATAACGGGAAATAAACAGGAGGCGGATTTTCAGTTGATATGATAATAGAAGACCAGAAATATCGCGCGCGTCGTTAGTGATTCGATGATGAGAGTTTCGTTCCAGTTGTATCTACACATACATACTCATCACATAGAGATATAATCTTTCAAAACTGACATAAATATTACGTACGTACATATATCGATAATGTTAGTCCGACGTTGATGACTAAAGTGTTTTTCATGTGCATCATCATATAACGTACGTATGAATACGTATATATGTATATACATGAAACCGTTCGAAAGTTTTTTATGAGCTTATTAACACACCGTTAAACTCGGTAGATTAATCAAACGTCATCGAACGAAGAGATAACAAATATAGAAAAAATAAATAAATAAAATGCATTAACAAATGGAAATTATTTTTCTTCCTTTTATTCTTCTTTTTTTTTGCACAGTCTCGCAAGAAACCCTCGACACGATGAGGAAAAGATTAACTGAAAACTATTGCGCACATAAAATCAGATAAGTTTCTAGTTAATAATTCAAATTACGTGGTTTAATTATGGCATCAACTATACTCTACTTTTCTTTTTTATATAGTTGACCTAAAACTGAGATATATTCATTCCAATTCTAATTTCAGTTCAATTTACTGTAACAATCGAACTAATATCCAGTTTTAATGTTGTTGTTCTACTTCTAAAACGTTTTTCTGATTTTTTTTTCAATCAATTTTTAGATCAAACCTTCTAGAGTTTATGATTTTTGACAACGGAAAGAGAAAGAGAAATTTTGTAAGATCTGCAAAAAAAAAGCCCAAAAATGAATTCGATGTCGTACAGCAGCCCCCAGTTTTCAAAAATATGGAGAGAGCGTTTTTCATCAATTTTTTAATTTTTCTTCATGTACTTGGAAAATTCACAGAAGAAAACGCTACAGCTACTTTCGTAATAAAAAATGTTTTACTAATTTTTTTTCCTTTTCAAATAATATTGTCACTTCTCTGAATATATAAGAGCAGTGGAGATTTTTTTAAATCAAATTTGGAAGAAAAAATCGAAAGAGGATTTTTTTCCCATGATCCATAAAATTTTTGTGAACATTTTTTCAGACTTTACAATAAAATGGGACTCCTGTTTATATTATATTAATAAATTGTTTTCATAGATGTGATAATAATAATAATAATAGCATTAAAGTTGCAAAAAAAAAATTCAAAAATGGATATGTGTGCGAATGTATAATAGTAGCTATTAGTTTCGAGCTATGCAGCAATAGCTGGTGGCTTTTATCGACACATTTTGTTCGAAATCGACCTTGCAAGGTCCCCGTAAACGTTATCACGAGTTTATCATCCAACGCCCATCGTGTAATACGAGAGACTCGACTATTCCAGCTCCCTGCACGATATCACACGTACGCTACTAATTACACAATAGATTGTAGGAAGAAAAAAGATTTGATATCACCTGCGGATATCCAACGTGTAGATAGAAATCAGTTCGTCTATACTAAAATCGTCGATATATGACACAAGAAAAAACAACAAAAAAAAGTCGTGACTAATTTCTTTTCTTTTTTTTATTCCTACCCCATCGCCATTTTTAATCTGATTCGATTATACGATTACGAACAAAGTCCAAAACGATCTAATTAATTCCTCAAATTGTTGATATATATTCTTTTTCATCATGACAAACATTTTTCAAAAGGCTAGCGATGATAGCATTCGCAGATAAAAATGTTCACTAATTATGAGAACAGATTTCATAATATTATTATGATATGAGAAAATTTTTTTTTAGGTAAAGATGAAGAAATACTAATACTTTTGGATGTAATACGAGTAATCAATTAATCTGTGGCTTTGCGCTGAACTAGTTTCCAATGATTACTCGACTGTAAACAAAATTACAAAACAATTGATCGAATATCTTGATAACAACAATCTGAAAAAATTCAAAGCGTTTGCTGATAATATAAATAAAACACATTTGAACGAAGATCAGTTGATTTTTATTTAAGCAATGTACTTAATTTTAAAAATCAGTTATTCTTTGAATTGTTTCAAACAAAAGAAGAAGAAAAAAAAATTAGTATTATTTATC
This sequence comes from Euura saliciscinereae, assembly GCA_018420115.1. Taxonomy (NCBI): domain Eukaryota; kingdom Metazoa; phylum Arthropoda; class Insecta; order Hymenoptera; family Tenthredinidae; genus Euura; species Euura saliciscinereae. Next base: position 17,066 of record JAFFZH010013339.1, read on the forward strand.
AATCAAACCTTCATCCCTGAAACGACAATCTTAAAAAAATAAATAAATTCCCCGAATCTATTAACAAGTTGTAAAATTAATATTAATCATGAAAATGTAATAATGCATTATTTTTTCATAGTCTAAAAACAAAACAAAAGATATATCTATAAACTGATAATATAAGTCGTCTGATAACGAATCACGTCAAAGAAACGACTACATCAGAGCTTAATATGATCGATTGAGAAATATTTACCACATCAGATTTATATAGTTATCAAAACTATATGCCAAGTACTAAGACAAAGAATGAAAAATTTATTCGTGGGACGAAATTAAATGAATAAAAAAATAAAAAAATAATGTAGAATTGTGTGCCGATAAAATTATTCGAACGTCTCTCCTTCCTCCTTAACCCTTAAGTACCGTATGTTCTATATTTGGCACGTTAAGTAGAGCACTCATTTTCACTTTATTCTCATCTCTTCCCAACAGTCTAGATCATTGCAAAAAATTATCCTCAATGGATGTATAAAGTCACTAAATGACACCGATGATACAGAGAAGATCAAGGGGACCCAGACGAGTGTAATTCAACAAATTCTCCATACTTAAAAAATCATTAATATCTTATCCAAAGTTCGTTACACATCGAAAAATTGACTTTTTAAAAAATCACTCGTCGTAAGGTTTCTCTCTTATTAAAAAGAAAAAAAATTCGATGTTTAATGAAGTTTTGATAAGATATTAACGATTTTAATAATAATAATATTAATTGTTGCGCGAAAAAAAAAAATGATCAAAGGATCAACCCACTAGTTGCCCCCCGTTTTACCTAACCAAAACTGTTTTATCAGTAGGCAGTAGCATGACTAACAAGAATTTTCGTAGTAGGAAGTCAACAGGCGCACGAAAACGTAGCTACTAGCTACTGCAGACACGTGTGCGCATCAGCTGCACACAAGATCACCTTAAGGAGCGAAGAGATACTACCTACGCTGCTGCTGTTACATTATTACGTAATAATAATCGTATATTTTATCAACATATGTACAGGTATGTATATAATTATCTCAATTGTATTCAACGCTCGCCAAACTTCTTCCTCCCTTAATCATCTAAAACCTAAACTACGTAAACCACGTCAGGTTTAACCACGGCTCTCGTAGCCACAGTTCGTACTTCGTATTGATCGATGAGGCGCGACCTTGCCTGCGGTGAATATCGCGTTTCCTCCACCCTAGTCCGGACCTTACCTCTACGATTATATATTTTAAACCCCCCAATAGACAGTAACCGCGAGGAGGGGGGGAGTCGCACGTGCGTTCTATAGTCTCAAATTTACTGTTTTTCAACTGTTTATTACCACCCCCATCCCCCGAAACAACATAGGCGGTAAGAAAGGCAAAACGTATATGAGAAAAATAACTCTCACCTGGTTCTGGGGGATCCCCGAAAGTTGTGGTGTGGACGTCTCCGTCCTTGTGCAGCATAACGTGTCCGTAAACTGTGGCATCGTATAGTCTCTGACTGTGGTTACCAGCGTGAAATAAATTCCTGAAAGACTTTGCGCACTGATAACAAACCGCCCATGCCTGTTCCTCGCTGATCGGCCCGTTGAAAGAGAGCAGAATATCGTGGAGACTGAGGCAATTGTTTCCGTCCAATTTGCACCGTGGTTTGTTTTTGTCGGACATAACGCCGCCTCGACAGACGCCGGTCTCCGGCGAGTTTTCGCAGGACCTGGACGTCCTCGTGTTGCCAGATCCTCTGTACTGGCTGTATCCCAAATCCATTTTTTTAACCCCCGATTCGGTAGTTAGATTAACCTCATTGTTTAATATCGTTGAATTTTTATCCTCCGCTATCATCGTTCAATTGATGTTACGATTATTATTATCAGCTACTAATAATATTTCAGCTTTATCGCGGGCCGATTTATCTCAGTTAGATTCAGACTCATTATCGACTCCTTCCGCACTCGTGAACGGAGTGTAAAGTCCCTTTGACCGCTTGTTGATCCAACCCCCTCACTCAAGATCCTTATTTTTCCCTTGTTATGATTCACACTGTGCGACGATAAGGTTGACCATTTCTCGCCTATTCGAGGCGGCACGCACGCACTGTCGATGGCTTGTTTATGCCTATGCGATTATAATTATAGCCATACGACGCGACTTGACGCGTCCGCCGTCGGCGCGCAACTGATCAGTGATCAGATAGCCCGCAGGAGGCGGGGGCTCGAGCTCAACGAGAGGTGCCGACATCTGTGAGAGAGAGACGCGCGACTTGTGGCGGAGAGCGAGGCGTACAGCGGGTTGCGAGTGACCAGGCGCCTGGAGGCGGGAATATCCTGACGATTTGAAAAATGATTGAACGTTTATAGGGTGCATCGTGATATTTAACCCCTTTTTTGCTCGCATCATAGGGTATTTTTATATCGTATTCAATAGACTACGATCGCATTATGATTATATTTATTTTGAGGCGTTCTTATCTTGTATTCTGGGTTTTATTTCTTACGAGGAAGAGATTTTTTTTCAACGGGTTTTCGATTTTCCAAGTCAACATAGCGTGAAATACAGATGAAATGGAAAAAGTTTGATGAAATTAGCAAAAATAATTTTTCAAGCCTCGCTAAACTGTAGTTTTAATGAAAAATCTTCGAAAATCTTCAGTTTTTTCCCTGTTTCCAGAGAAACGGGAAATATGATATTCATCACGATTTTCGAATCACCCTGTATAATCTTTTCGAAAAAAAAAAAAAAAAATTCCCATTAAAATCGTTCAATTTTTTGAAAATATTGTCTTGAAGTGGGCCGCGGGAATCTATAATCCATTGTTACTTTATTTTTTGGGTTGAAAACGAGGGGCACCGAAGTTATTCGGAACGGTAAATTCTTACTGTATGGAGATTTAATTTTCTATAAGCTATGAACATATTCACGTATTCATTCTAGGGCACAAGCGGATATGCAGTACCTATTGCTCAATTCTTGTGAATTCGAATCCTCAGAATAAAGCCTGAAATGATTGCATTACATACTTTATTGATATCAGATAAATATTCAGTCAGGTCTATGCGAGAGTCGATTAATAGTTAAACAATTTTAATTTACGATAAAATAATTAACTCAATTATTACTTATAGTTTATAGTTTGCCATATAAAAAACCAAATGCAAGGTTTACAATAATTTTAAAGTAAGGAGTTTTAATGTTAAAGAAAATTGGAAAATTTGCTTCATTGTCTGAATTATTTAAAACAATAAACAATATCGATACTCCAGAGCTAGTGGTTCTGATATTTTGTACAAATTCTAACTGTACATTATATGCTTCTTCTTCTTTTTCCTATCATTTCTTTACCCATAATATTTTATTCATTTATATGTATATTCATTATAGTATTATATTTACTAAATATCATTTGACGAAACAAAACTCTTAACAAACTCGAAATTCGAGTAAATTATCGTCCCTTTTTCGCCCACCTATGTATACCTATAATAACCGATTTCGGACAAGATCGTCCAATTATAATTTTCACTACTTCCTAATCGACCACATCGGGTCCAGCTGACTCAGCGGATCCACGGGTTTCGTTTCTTCCAATTTATCACGAGAATCGATCGAAGCTACGGAAATGCTTTCCGATATCGCGGCCTTGGCGCCTCCTGCAATAATTAAACCGTCAATATCAAAGAAAAAAATTCAATTCCTCATCCTTCTATTACCTGCGATGAAGTCCTGAGGCGTGCGGAGCATGCCTGCTGCAAGATTGTGCAGAAAATCATCAGACGGATGTCGTTGCTGAATTTTGCTTCTCCCCTTTCTCGATTTGTTCCCGTCAAAGCCCTCGAAGGTCGATCGAGACGAGGACAAAATTCCTCCTGTGAATAATTGAGACGTTTTAGTCATACGGCGGATTGAAAAAAAAAGCGAAAATTCGCCTACGTTTCATCAGCGTATCCTGAGCCTGGTATAAAATCATGCGGTAAGAAAATAGCAGCGAGTCTTGGTCCGCCAGAGACTTCCGGAATCTAACAAGGGTCGAATATACGAGACCGGCGTCGACCAGGCCTCGTCCGGATCGCACGTTGCAAACAGAAGCTACGGCAATGAGAAAAAGGCCGCTCAGAGTTCCTCCGTCGACGCAATGGACGACGATAGGACTGCGCGAACGTCTCAGGGCCTGTTCGGAGAGTGTGTCGTTGGAGAAGGTGAGCAGGGGTCCAGGGCTGCTAGGATATCCGCTAGAAGGGAGAAGATTATTTTTTATAAACGTTACAGCATGAAAAATGGGAGTTAAAATACTAACTTAAGAGGCCACATCGTGAACTGCATGTGGACAACGATTCTCGAGGTTTTCTTCACCGTATCTTTGACCGAAATAATTCTCTGAACGTATGTCGTGTGATCGGTGCTGTTTTCCAGGGACAGTGAGAAGTTATCGACGACGAAATCTTCGCCCTTTGCCGTCGGCCAGTATATTTCATTGTTCAACTGCGTGGGAGGAAAACATCAGATTATCGATTCCGTTACATAGTATAAAATAATTCCACTAATTACCTGCGAATTTGAAGCTAGACACGCGATAACTTCGCATTCTTGCTCCCAAATCATCGTCCAAAAAGCTAATAAGGTCTTGGGAGTCGGAGCCTGGGTGACTATAAAAGCCACTGGTATGCAAGGCGTTATATCCTTTACGTGAGAAGCGTTCAGGTAAAGATCTGCGCTTGATAATTCGACCCTGGATGCGTCGTATGGAATGGAACCTGCAGATCTGTTCTCCGCAGCGTGTTCTAGCGCTACGGCTGTGGATTGTTTCTTCGCCTCTCGTTCCTGGGAGGAGGAAGTAAAGATAATATCGTTGGACGCCAATCAACGCCACGAGCGGATAAAATATTCACCTGAAGATCGCGAACTTCCTTCCACTTGATATCCAGGGTGGTTGCTCCGCTCAAAGTCTTGGTCAAAAGGCCGTCCATGAACTTTTCGTACTTTTCAACGTCCAAAGCAAATTTCTGCAGAGCCAGGGGATCTCCGAGCGGATCTTTCTTCGGCTGTACGTCGTTGTACCACGTGTCCCACACGATCTGTAGATTCTCGACCTTCTCCTCGCTCTTTGCTTCCACCTCGATTTCCGGTTTCTTTGGTTCCTCGGTTTTCACAGAGGGTTTCGCCTCCCTTTCAGGCTCCAGGGCTTCGAACTGACCCTCGGCTTTGATCAACGGATTCACTTCAGGCACCAGAGGCGCGTGATTTATACTGAACTCTAGATCGGCTAGCAGATCTACGTTCGACTTTGGACCCTCTGGCTGGCTCGCGTTTTCCACAGATGGACTGGGCGTCGTGTTCGTCGCGTTGTTCGAAGCTTGGGTATAAGTCTGCGGCTGGTTTTTCTGGTTCGTTGTCTCAGAACCGCTGGTAGTTTCTGCTGAAACGAATCATTCATACGATTAGCGAGATGCTGGATTGAAAATAAGCAAAGTCATTTGAATTTCAACAAAAGCATATCTCACCCTGCCCCTGGTGACCGTAAGGCAGTGTGTAATAGGCCTGATCGTAATTCGGCGTCTGGTACGACTGTTGATTGTATTGCGAGGAAGGTGTGTGATTCGTGGCGCTGTTGTTGCTCGCTATGGTATACTGAGTGTTTTTATCCTGCGGTACGTAGTTGCTGTAAGCAGGATCCTGGTGTGAAACAGAGCTGCCGTTTGCTTCGGGTTGAACAGGCTGAGAGTTTTGGTACCCAGAGCTGTACAGATACCCTCCGGTCATGGGGTCGTAAATATATCCAGGATGACCCTTGTAAGAATCACTGCTCTGAGGGGCGATGGACGACTCGCTAGTCTGGGTGGCGGGGTACGCCTGATATCCCTGCGTGTAATTATGATACTGCACAGAGTTGGAATACTGATCCTGAACGGAGTACGGATGATAGCTCTGATAGCTTTGTCCAGCCGTCGACTTCGCGTGACTCTGAATCATCTCGGAATGACTTGGATAATTATCGGTGGTATAACTCTGCGATATCGCAGGATCAGGCGTACTTTGCGGCTGATAAGCAATCCCGTATGGATTCTGGTAATTCCCATAGCTCTGTTGCCCGTCTGGATAGCTTTGAGTGACTTGTGTGTTCTGGCCTTGCTCCGTAGCTGCGGAATTGCTCGCTTCGCTCTGCAGACTCCCAGTTCCATCCTGGTAGGAAGTCTGACCTCTGTGCGACTGCAGCTGTGATTGCATCTGCTGATGCTGCGAGGTAGTCGAGTTTGAGTATCCCTGCTGATTCTGATGGACACCCGGTGGATATGGACTACTGACGTTCCACGCGCCGTACTGTTGTCCAGGATTGTTCGCCACGCTACCAGCTGAGTACTGAGTCTGAGAATACTGAACAGGATTCGAAAGCATGGCTTGAGTATTATTCTCGATTTCGTTACTCTGCGCCGGCACCGCTTGGTGAGTCTGAGAAACAATCGGCGGCTGAACAACCGAAGTTTGATACTGAGGAGCCTGCTGACTCGCGGGGTACGGAACTTGACTGCTCTGCGATATCTGCTGCAGGCTTTGCTGCAGCTGAGTGTTCTGGGTCTCGTACTGTTTGATCTGCCCCGCGATCTGCTGGCTCTGACTGAGTTGCGAAGCCTGGCTCTCGCCGTAGACGCCTTTGCCAGATTGGAAATGCTGCTTGTCCATTGCTGGCTGATTCTCCAGGCTCTGAGCTCCGTAGGTGCTTTGTTCGGGGTAAGAGTATCCCGTGTACCCAGAATACATGCTCTGATTGTACTGATACTGGTTCTGAAGATTCTGCGGGTATCTGGACTGTTCGTAATTGGGATATTGCCCACTGAAGCTAGTTACTTCCGTCGTGTCCGTAGACCCGTTTGCCTGGTGGTAGGTGCTGGCTGTATTCGTCGTCATAGACTTTGGATGGCTCGAGTTCAGCCCTCCGGCTGTATAATCCACGTAATTCCCATAGGCCTGAGGCACCTCGCTGACTCCTCTCTGTGCCGAGTAGTAGTCCGCATATCCTGTGGGATACTGGTACCCTCTGGGGTCCGAGGAATCCGCGGGGAGTGAAGAGGCGGCGTCGTTTCCCTCCTGGCCTACAGGCGCCGGTCTAACTGCGGGGAGAGGCTGCGGAGAGCCTGACTGAGCGACGCGCGGACTGGGATAAGGATTCTGATAAGTCGGAGGTACCGCTGTAGCAGAAACTCCCTTTTGTCTACTCGCGAGATAGTCTTTCAGTTTTAATCCCCCGCCGGTTTGGACTGGCTCGTCGGGAATGTAGTCGTTTGCTTTTGGATGTGTTTTACTGTTTCTAGCTAGTATCTGCTCCCTCTCCTCTTCTTGGACTTTGCAAGTGCTCTTTACTCGCTGTAGCAATTTAGCAACGTTCGTTTCCAACTTTCTATAGAACTCTAAGCCCTTGGAAGACTTAGCCAGCAGATCCTCATAAGCGTCGTAAGACGAGATCAGAGAATTTATCGTACTGTCTCTACGCTTTAATACCTCGTCGATCGATTTACGGGAATCAGCGCTGCGTGCATAAACGTCCGTCAGGGCAGTCAGAATATTGTCTTGAGCAGCAAGATTTTGCTCTATTAGACTTATCTGTGGATATAATGACAAAATATTAACTTTTAATGACTAATTTCAAGTAAAAAGCTTGAATCAATTTCATCAAAGGCTGGATTCTCACGAGTCTGTTATGCTTGCTGAGTTGTTCGGCGAAGAGACGGTCCAAGGATCCGGTCTCTGTGCTCGCAGTGACCAAAAGTCTAGTGAGATCGTCTTGGGCGATAGAATCTCTGAGTTGCGAATGAAGATCGCTCCTTTGTCTTCTCATTTCATCAACTTTGCCCAATATGCGTTTCAGCTCTCTGGCAACATCGTCATTCTCTTTTCCTGTGGCTTCGGTTCCTTTATAGAAAGTGAAAAAGTTGATTAGAAAAACCGTCGATTGTTCCAGACGAACGAACGAATGATCAAAGCAAATTATTACCACCGGAACGATTCTTAGGCGAAGGTACATGAGCCATGAGGTTGGCCAAGGGCTGGGCGAGGATCCGTAAATTGTTTACATGCAGGGTCATCGCCTTGTGCAGAGCCTGGTTACTTTCCGAAGCCTTGGCGTGTGCCTCCTGATACTTATTGGCTTCTCGAGTCAGGTCCGTAGCCACGATTGACGGAGGTCTCTTTCCCAGTACACTTTGGTACTCAGTTTCTCTGTAAAAGACAATTGAAATGATTCAGAGGCTCAAAATATCTCTTCGATCCAAAACAACACGATTCCTGATAAGATAACGACGCGGATAGCAACAATCACCTTTTTTTCTCATCAGCAAGCAGCTCGTCTATATCTTTGAGCATGGCTTCGACGTCGTGGTAGGTATCTGCGAGCTTTCCCATCGCGTCTACTAGATCTTGAATCGCGTTTGGTTTCGCATTCAGTGCGGCGCAGCGTTCCGCCAGTTCTTCCGGCAGAGCCAGAGTGTTCGTTTCTCTGTTGTCCGGGTCCCAGAGGCTCAGGTTTTCAAGCCTGAGCGAAGCTAGGTAGGTAATAAGCTGCTGATCTCGTTCCTCTATCTTGGCTCCGACGGAACGGAGGACCTTCGCCTTTTCCTCCGAGTACAAAGAACTTGCCTCGTGGACTTTCATCGGTACAAGTCTGGAAAATATATCGGGGCCAGAAACCTCGGGGTCGCTAACGCTGAAGGGGATTCCCCTAACGAGAGAAGCTCCCTTGATCGGCGGAAGAGCGTCCCTCTCCGGAACTTCCTCGTGGTAAATAAATTCGTTTTCGTTTTTAGCCGCCTTTCGTTTACCCTCTATAACGTCGTTTGTAAAGGTCAAAGCATCTTCGACCGCCTCTTTGTCTTCGTTGGTGTTCATAATTCCCCCGCCTTTGCTGCTCGTGTACAGAGTACGAGCCTCGTTCAGAGTGGCCAAAGCAGCGTTGTAGTAGGCCACTCTCTCGCCCATCTTCTGCTGCTCCTCCGCCGACTGACCTTGATAGAGCTGAGACACCGCCAGGTAGTAGAGTTTCTTGAAATTTACGTATCGCCTCCAGCTCTGGATTGATAAGGAGAATTATTGTAACAAATCCAAGATTATTTATCTCAACAAAATGTTATACCTTGTATATTTTGCTGCCCACAGTGTCGCAGACGGATCCATCCTCGCTTCCGCCCAGGTCCAGAGTGTTTAGAGCCAAATTGTAATAGTCGACAATTTGAGTAGCGACTTTGGCTGTGGAATAGAGACAATAGAGCGTGTAAACAAGACGGAGTACATTGATAAAACTGTGTAAATCCTCACCGACGATAGTCGCCTTCCGATTGTCAAGCATACTTTTCTCAAGTATGCATTCTTGAGCCTGAGCGAGACAGAGCTGATGCATAAAGGTCATGAGTTCGGGTGCTAGATCGACGCCGGGAGGTTGAGGATACGTGTTTTTTAGATGATCAAAGGCCCAGGCGGCGCACTGAAAGTGGGCGCATGCCATCTTCATGCCCTCTGCACTGGTGCGTTCGGTGTTTGATCCGAGCTGGGTATGAACAGCTCCGACGTTATAGAGCACGGAAATGATCTCGAACCTGATACTAGCCAGTGAGTAGACCATGTTGGCGTAGGTGTCCCTCCTGAAACGAGGTCCGATTAGAATGAGTTTTTGAAAATCTTGCCTCGCCTAGACTCACCATGTGAAAGTAACGGCTGCGGCGCCGTCGTTACCCATGGGAAATCTGCTCTGAAGAAAATGAAGCTGGCAGTAGTATTTCTTGAGCAGAGAACAGCCGTTGACGTCGATCGGTGGTCGGACGGCGGTCGCCCTGAGAGATTCGAGCTGATGTATCTCATTGTTGTACGACTCTGGGTCTTCGTTGTAGAAATCGCGGATGTACTGCGGGTTCGAAAACGAGGGGGTCAGATTATCGCGTCGTATTGTCGAGAGATAACGGAGCCGTGAACGGCAAGAGACGGATGATAAAGGAAGAACAATGAGTGAGATACCTGCTTGAGTTTAGGGCCAAACGAACTCGGCTCCGGGCTGACTTTGAGGTCGAAGGATATCATCGGCAGCCTAGGGACCGCCTCCATTTTGTGACGACTCTTTTAACCGCTCCCGGTTTTACTTGAATTGTAACTTCTCGCTGTATTTGATTGTACACAAATGAGTTATCAATCGACCGAGTCTAGATACGAACTGTCAAATTGGTATGTCTCATTTTCTGGTAAAGTGCTATGCTGACGCCTGAAAGTAGCGTACGCGATAGATCGCTAACTTGGCGAGAAAATACGAGATCATGAATGACTGGTTCCGCCGTCGACACACAGGTGGCTTGAGTTTTCGGCCGCCTTTTCTCGCTTTTCGTCACTGATATGTGTGTTGGGTAGCTGAGTGGGGGCGTGGTTTCACCTAGTGGCGATGTTTGAACTACTCCGAGTAGGTCGATTTCAATTTTTTAAAAAATGTTTAACTTATAAAAAATAATTAAAAAATGTATATAAATGTAGCTAGTGTGTTGAAGAGGACCTACTCGCAGTAGTTAAAATTCGTCCACCAGGTGTCATACGGACCATCTCAGTTTCCCAATATAGGTATATCAGTGATCGCTAATATCGCTTTCGTTACGATGATGACGTCTATTCAGACCGCAAATATTTTTCTCATTATGTATAGGGTGAATCCCTAACGATGATACAGTCTGAAGTTGGCTGCAATTGAGAAATAAGCTTTCGAGACAGTTTGATTGGTTCAGAACTGTTTGAAAGTTTGTTTTTCGATTCTAGCCAACTTCAGAATGTATCAT
>JAFFZH010013339.1:27876-48570 GCA_018420115.1 Euura saliciscinereae
GTTTTTCGATTCTAGCCAACTTCAGAATGTATCATCGATAGAAATTCACCATGTACTGGCCTCGATTATACCGCGTGTATTCCTAACGACTGAGCGGTCGGAAGTTGGCGAAAATCGAAAGACAAGCTTTTAGACAATTGGATTGGTTCAGAATAGTCTTATAAAAGCTTGTTTCTCGATTTTCGCCAACTTCAGAGCGCTCAGTCGTTAGGAACAAACGCTGTATATACACTCGAACTCCCCCAGGTTGACCGAGTCGGGACCGAGCTATTTCCGCTATTTAACGAAAGTAGGGGCCCCCACTCCGGTCGCCGCGGGCTGCCTTTCCTCTCCCCAAGGTGTGAGTGAGAGCAGACAGTGACAACGGGTGCGAGTGAGAGCGCGATGTACAGCACCGGCAAGTGGCGCCGCCACGCGGCTGTTTCATGTACAACGCTCTGAATTTTATGGGGAACGCTATAGAGAGTGGGGGTAGAGCCCGTCAGATAGCGGAAGCGAGTTCGGTCAAACACGGGAGTTCGTCAAATAGCGGACGGTTAACCTGGGGGAGTTCGAGTGTACAGGGTGAATCCCTTACGATAATACAGTCTGAAGTTGGCTGCAATCGAGAAATGAGCTTCCGAAACAGTTTGATTGGTTCAGAACTGTTTGAAAGTTTGTTTTTCGATTGTACGTAGCCAACTTCAGAATGTATCATCGATAGAAATTCACCCTGTACTGGCCTCGATTACATGTCAGGGTGAATCCCTAACGATGATACAGTCTGAAGTTGGCTAAAATCGAGAAATGAGCTTTCAAGACAGTTTGATCGGTTCAGAACTGTTTGAAAGTTTGTTTTTCGATTGTAGCCAACTTCAGAATGTATCATCGATAGAAATTCTCCCTGTATGTGATACCATGGGATTTTATATTGTATTTAATAGGTTTTTCTCCCGTAAAGTTATAATTCAATAAATCAATAAAAATACTCGCGTATCTCCCATGATTCAATTGAGATCAGATGAAAATACAAATTCTCTGATAGTTTCTAGAAGACATCATAAGACTAGAAGTCTCTTGTAATATCAGGTCAGCTATAGTCTGTAACTAGACATGGTACATTAACGATCAATTCGCATCGAGATTTTCATCCACAATGCCGTTTCTTTCAGTTTTTCAAATATTCCCGCCACTACAGATCGGGCTTTGACGTCACTATATTCAGTATATTTGTGAAACTTCCAGATTATCTGAATACAACGGCCAAAACGTGAATTTCTACGTTACAACCAATCATAAAACGATTCTGCCTCAGTGATTTTCTTACAGATTTTCAACTAATTTCGTTAAACAAAAATGTAAAAAATCTGGAAATCGCTTTTATCTTGCAGAACCAATTTTGATAAACGGATTTCCCTGCTTTTCAACACTTTTATAGCAAACCTAATTCAAATTTGCCGCGGAATCGACACTAGCGCTTACCTAGTGGTAGTTTCTTCGTTCTTTCATAAAATGCTTCGACCGGCCAATTTTGAATTTCTCCATTTCGTTTCGAAAAGTCTAAAAAAAAACGTCGAGTATTTATCCCATGTGAAGATCGAATCGTTCATTTGACAGATTACCGGAATTTAGTGTGTCAAAATCGTGTCAAAATAGCGAAAAAATAACATCGAAATCAAGTCGCGTGGCATCCCGTGATGCACCGGGGTCTATTCATCGTGACGTGTCCGGTTATCACGGTGTTGTTCATTTGCGAGTTGCGCGTACGTGGAGGAATCGTGTGTCAACGTTAGTCCCAGTGCCGCTACTCGATCGGCTGTCGTTCAACCGCCACCGTCCCTTGTGGTATCAGTGTTTGTTTGGTCTTCGCTCAGTATTTAATTATCTTTACAAAAACCGATCAACTTCGGTCGTCCAGTTTCTAAACACCGACGAACTAAACAAACCAAAATGGTAAGCATTATTACCACTCGTCTCAACACGACCGAAAATATTTTACCGTTGATTTAACCTCATTTCCTTCTTTTTCCTCGCCGTCCGCGAAGTTATAATTCCTTCAATAATCATCAATCGATAATTCCATCCGCTACGTTTTCCACATTTTGAACAACCTGTACGCGAAAGTAGACTCCGAAATCTCGAGAGCTGCTCTCAAAGAACGTACATATGGTCGAGATGTGCATACGTGCATACTTTCCGGATTTTTAAACCATCTGAAAATCTTGATGATCCATTTGTGTGTCGAGATTGACTGGTTTATTGAATAATTCGAAGAATTATAAAGGCTATGCGACGATAAGTTTCGAATTTGAGCTAGAATGAGCCTGAATTGACCGAAAGGTGTTTAAATTCAAATTTGATATCTATCAACGCTGTTTTTACAGCCTGCGGCACCAAGTTCAACCTCGGTTGGCTCCGGCGGAAGGTCTCCCAGCAAAGTAGTAGCGCCTAGAGCCAGCGGCGGAGGTACAGTGAGGCAGAGGAAGACAGCGCCGGCAACTTCTGCAAGAAATCGTAACACTGGTACCAGCTCAGGAGGAATGTGGAGGTTCTACACAGACGATTCCCCCGGAATCAAAGTGTGAGTATATTCCCTCGATTATTATTTCAATCTTGTGTGAAGAGATTGGAGCTAATTTCGTCTTGTTTCTATTGCAGCGGGCCGGTACCAGTCCTAGTGATGTCTCTGTTGTTCATTGCCTCAGTCTTCATGCTTCACATTTGGGGAAAATACACTCGTGCATAAACAATTGTTTATTTAATAATTAAGATTGTATTTTAATGAGAAATGAGAGAGAGATGGACAGATTGCGATTTGGAATTTTCTAAGAATCATCGTAGTCTCGCCGCAATGAAGAAACCTGGGATTTTTTTTTTTTTATCCTTCTCTGGGTTTGTGTGTTCAAAGATTTCTTTCTGTAGAGGAAGAAACTCTGAATTTCAATTTTTGCAACAGATCGTTGGTTGAATAAAAATGATTTATTGTAAAAAGAATTGCTTCTACGAATCAAAATGCAATATTTAGAGTTGATAAATTATTTATATTCAATATGAAACATGTTACACGATTAAGACGCGTATTTGAAGAGTTTTTCAAAGAAAGCATTCGTATTACAGTCTTCAAGAAAGAAAAAGAATACATGAAAGAAAAAAAAACTCCATTCCAATTTTACAAACGAGAATTTTCAACTTCCTTTCTTATTTAATGAATATAAAATAATTATATGTATTTATGTTATTACGAATAAATAATAAATTAAATAATACGAATGTAAATTATTAGTAGAATAATATCATCATCATACCTCGTTACGCGATAGGGAACAAAAACTTGATTTTTGATTCTGTCATTTCTACTTCTGTAACATTAATATCAATTGCATTGAATAATGATGAATCTATTTTATATGTAAAAAAAAAAAAATACAGAGAAAAACAAAACAATGAGAAAACTGAGTTAATAAATGTTAGATTTTGTTGTAAGAATCTCGACTCGTTCTTTCGTCTTATTCCTCACATCGGTTCCAAAATAGAATAAAATAAAACTAGCCATCAATTTTTACCTATTCAAAGACTAATTAAATTTAAAGTAATTGAGTATATCTAAAATCTTGTTCAAAATCATTTTTATGTACATTATTTACAAGATTATCTTACAAAAATATATATATTTCATTATACCTATTATGTATATGGTGTATCTGTGTGTGTGTGTGTATATATACTCTTATATACAGTGACGTAGGGTATATGCATCTAATATATGTATATCGTACCTAGTCATACCTATAACAATTGTCTTTGTCGTTAAAATCGTGTAATTATTAATTAATCTTTTATGGGGTAATTTCTAAAGAATACTCATCATATAACAATTTTCATTTGTTAAAAGAGAATAAAAATAAAAATAATAATAAAAAGTATCAAACGATTATTGTATAAAAGATCTCATGAACAAGCTTGATTTTCGATCAGCTCTGCAATTTTTTGTCCAATCACAATACTAAGGATAGACGACCTCAGTTCATCTTCATATCAGAAGATTCGGTTTCCTTGTGTATCGTGATCATCATTTTATCGTCACCCGACGACTGGCTGTCCGACGATCCTTCCTGCGTCGACGTCGCAGCCTCCTGAAAAACATACGACTGATTATAAATTTGCAAAAAACAATAATAAAAATAAAAATAACGACCCAGGTGATGGTAAAATCATCAATTTCGTACCTGGGACGCGGGAAGATCACCATGAATAGCAATTATACTAACAGGCCAAGATTTTTCTTGCGGAGCTTCGGCGTCCAAGTCTCTGTCCGGATCGTCGACATCTGCATCCTGTGAATTGAAGAATCAAAAAAATTAAAAATCAATCAGCTAAAATACCTCGAACTCGAACTACAAAGACTTACCGTGCTCCGAAGTTTCGTATGCGTTTTGATGTGTTTAGTGAGATGATCGGACCGCATGAATTTCTTGGTACACTCCGGACATTGAAACCGTTTCTCGCCCGTATGAGTTCTCCGATGTCTCTGAAGCTCGTCGGACCTGGTGAACTTTTTGCCGCAGAATATCCAGCTGCAAACAAAAGGACGTTCTCCCGTGTGCCACCGCAGATGGGCTCGTAGATGACTCGTTTTACCATAGACCTTGTTACAACCGGCTATGTGACAAACGTGCTGCCTTTTCCTCGTCATATCTCTGTTCCTGAAATAGGTGAACAAAGTTTAGACTACTTTCCATCTTCCGCGCTCACACCTCGTAATCCTCGCAATCCTACCTATCTCCGTCCCCGCAATTGGGACAAGTACAAGCCACTCGTCTCCTGTGCTGTTTGTTAGGGTCTGTCTCAGCGACTGTCGCAGTCGTAGGTTGATACTGTTGCGCAGGTGGCGCGGGAGTACTAGGCGCAGGATTTGACTGAATAGTCTGTAAAATTTGCCACTTGGACGGATCGTTTCCCTCTATGTGAACGGTAGGCGCAGTCACGATCTGCGTACCAGTGGCATTGGACGGCATAGTTTGAATGTTAGCTTGTTGCAAGGCGCTGGCTGGTATGACCTGAACGTTTCCCAACCCGGGTATATTCTGTACGGGAAATGACTGAAGAAATCCATTCATCGCGTTCATTCCGGCCGTCGGTTGTAGCTGCATTATACCTCCGCCGACCCCTCGCATCATTCCACCCTGCGTCGTTAGATTCGTCAAAGCCGATGCTGGTATCAGAGTCAAATGCTGTCCTTGGGCACCTGAAGAAAATACAACAAAAAACAAACGTCAAGCAAAGTTTGAGCATCAGACGTGATTCGCAAGATGACGAAGGCGCAGTACCTGTTATCGTGATGGGCTGCATAGCGGATTGGGCAGATTGCGGTGCTTGTATGTGAATAACTTGACTTCCAGCCAACTGACTGGCGTCTATACTCGTCACTTTGATATCCCCCTCGACGTTGTCAGGTTGTCTGGTCAGGGTCGACAGAGACTGAACATCTATCTTCTGGCCATCCTTGGTTGTCAGTACGTTGCCATTGACTGTCCTACCCAGAGATTGGATACCGACTACCTGCAGAAATTTGAAAACACATATAATTAGATTTCTGAGGTTCAATAAAGCGTCGTCCTTTCGTTTCCATTTACCTGAACGTTGCTAGGCGTACTAACAGACGTGCTCCACGTGGAGGCGGTAGGAGCAGGAGTTGAGACTTGTTGTACTCTTTGAACTTGATGTTGTTGTTGTTGTTGTTGTTGCTGCTGTTGTTGTTGCTGTTGGTGATGTTGCTGCTGTTGGATAACTTGTTGTACGACCTGTTGCACCTGTTGCTGTTGTACTTGCTGTGCTTGAGCGACCTGTTGTTGCTGCTGCTGGTGTACAGTCTGCACTTGAACCTGTTGTTGAGTTTGCTGTTGCACAACTTGCTGCTGGGCCTGCTGTTGAGCCTGCTGCTGTGCGGCGACTTGCTGAGCTACCTGCTGCGCCACTTGCTGACCCTGAGAGAACGCGATTATTTTTATTAAGAATATTACTTTTAATTGTAAAAAACCGTGCGATGAATTCTATCTCACTTGAAGTCCTTGGAGTTGGGACAAATTTGCTATCTGGACCTGTTGAATCTGACCATTGGGTGTGATGATCTGCGCCATTTGTGGCATCTGCTGTAAGACGATGAATTCAAAGGATTGTTTTATACAGTCACCTGGAATTAGGGAATATTTGCACCAACCTGAGTAATTTGTGGTATCATTTGTTGCGTCGGCATATTAAAGACGCTGGATAACGCTTGTACGGGAAAATGTACAGTTTGATAAACGGTTTGTCCATTGCTGACGGTGACGGGTACTTGAACAGGTACAGTTTGCTGTACTTGTTGCATGGGAAACTGTAGCGGTCGTACTTGAAGGCTCTGCCCTGAAACATCCAGGCTAGCCTTGGAATCTGTCCGTTTGCCGTGGTGGACGAGAAAGGCGACAGTTAGTGAGTGAAAGCGAGAAGCAACAAACAGTTTTTCTATTTTTTTTTTTCTTGTATCCAAAGTCTGAATGAAATCTAGATGTTAGTTTTTATTCATCAATATTATGAATTTAATTGTTTTTTTTTTCAATCTCTAAACAACCACCGATCGTGCTACGGAAAAACCAAGCAGCGCGTTTCTGATATTAGTGCGAAAATTTTGCCAAAATTTAATATACATATACGATAGAAGAAAAGTGATGATTGTGCGAATGTGTGAGAACAGGAGAAAAGCCAACAATGACAATGAGATGATGCACAAAAGTTCCTTTCTTTGTTTTAGCGTTAGACACGATACATGAAAACGAATATTGCGTACCTGTTGGGACCTGAACCGTCTGTCCTCCGATATTCTGTATAATAGAAGTGGGAAAGACGCTCGGAGCTCTTATGAGACTGACAGGTTGCGGAGTGATGAGAGTCTGTCCGTTAGCCAACTGCACCTGCTGTCCACCGGTCGTTGCAAATTGCATAGTAGGTTGAGTCTGATGGTGATTAGTCGCCGCGGACATAGCCGAAGATGGAATAAACAGCGCTTCCTGACCGTCTATATTAACAGTCTGCATCTGGGGAATAACGTTGTAGCTGAGCTGCTGTTGCTGCTGCTGCGGTTGTCCCTGATGCTGCAAACCACCCTGCGCCTGACCGCCGACCAATTGCGCGCTCTAAATGAAAAAATTATCACTTGAACACACTGATTCTTTCTGATACATTTAAACGACAAAAAAAAAAAAAAACTATGCAGGAACAACAATCGTTTCACTAACTTGTAAAAACTGCTGCGGCAATGCTTGCATCGATATAGTTTGCGTTCTTTGCTGATTTTGATCTTGTTGTTGAGGATGTTGTTGCATAGGTACAAAATTTTGTAACTGTTGCAACGTAATAACTTGCGGTTGCTGTTGTTGTTGCTGTTGTTGTTGCGCATCATGTTGCTGCTGCTGTTGTTGTTGTTGTTGCTGTTGTTGTTGAAGTTGTTGCAATACATTCGCACTTAAAAAACGTATCTGAGGCTGCTGAGCATTTTGTTGCTCCTGTTGTTGTTGTTGTTGTTGCTGCTGTTGTTGATGCTGCTGCTGTTGTTCGGCTGCCTCTTGCTGCTGCTGCTGCTGCTGCTGTTGTTGTTGTTGTTGAGCTTGTTGCAAGGATTCTTGTTGCAAGGGATCCGGTTGTTCTTCCTCAACCTCCTCCTGCTCATTTCGATAAATAAAATGAGAGATATATCAAAACAAAAACAATAACAAAAAAAAAAATAGTTCAAAGAACAAGAACAAAAAAAAACGTGTAACACAAAAAAAAAAATTGTGAACAATATCGAAATGCGAGAAACAACAATGACGATGCTTGCAGTACCGTGGCATCCGGAACGGCGATGTCCCTGTTTGGATCGAGCACGGTAAATTGGCCCATGGCCTTCGCGTACTTGGTGAAAAGAACTATGAGATGGTGAGTTTTAAAGATACGCTACGATAACGAGGTAATTGAGATAATTTAGAAATTAGAAAGAAAAAAGTTTTAAAGGCTTCGAATATCGCGGAGACTCGCAGAGACGCGAACTGAACATGAACCAAACACCGAATGCAGTTGACAGACTACTACTACTACTACTACTACTACTACTAGTTGCCAAGAAGACGCTGGGCGGCTGGGCGCCGCTATCCACCGACGCGCAAGAGGCGTCCCTCCGCCTCCTTTCACGACCCTCCCTCGAGCTCAGGGAGGTGCCTAAAGACCCGATAACCACGTTGCGGATTATTGGAAATGGGATAAATTAATACTAAAGTAAATCGCAAGGAATTAATATTGGAATGAATCTTTTATTTTATTCAGCTCAAGGAAGGACCGTCTTTACTCTTAGAAATACTCTGAGAGACTAACTATCGTGGTCGCAATGATTCTCAGATCACCGTGACCACTTGACTAAAACTAAGGGCTGCATATCTGTGTATACGGATAATTCATAAGATCGATATTCAATAAATTTCGATATTATTTTCAAAGATTTTGAAATATTCAAAGACACATTTCATCATTTACAATCATCATCAAGCTTCAGCGACGAGTTGACGCCGTCTAGATATTAAACGCGGAGATAAATTCCCTGAAATGTATAGAAAGTATTGCGTCGGGGCACCGCGAGAACGCCCATGACACGTTACTGGGTCGTTCGTCCCCCCTTCCCGCCCCGGGGCGTCAGTGAGCGACGCGCAGAGGCGACGCTTGCAAGGACGGCTGGTAGGTAGCGAAGGGGACGCACACTGGTTCACGGTGTTGTGTGCGATGGCGTGTACGGATATAGAGAGAGTAGAGAACTCGCGATATCAGGAAAGGCCTCGCGCGGACAGCCTCCACCCACTTTTCACCGCGGACTCCACCTAGATCGCGGACCGACACGTGCTCTTAGTTTCTGCTCTCTGTGTCCCTCGAATATGTTACGGTTACGAGCCAGAGAAGAGCGACCTAGAAGTGGAACCGCCTGTTCTACGAGGACGATGAATATTACGGAATCACTTCTTACCTTCGGCTGTATCTTCGCCGTTGCCATAGTACGCGGATCGGAATATTATTTCAACGGTAGATTGACGAGTACTTTAGGTGTACCAGGTTGATTATTCGATTAAAGATCGAATCGTCGATGCATCGTGAGATTCGAGCGCACAGCGTGCCGTCCGCTCAAGCACTGCGCGGGTTGAGTTGAGTTGAAGGCACTGATCTGCTGAAGGCGATGTATTACTCCGCCGATCGATAAGTTAATAATAAACAAAATTTTGTACAACCAAAAAATAATATTGTTTATTTTATTATCGTTACTTCAGGTTCTCCTATTCTGAATAGACTTTGTCACTAGCTAATCGACTCCGTTAGAAACGTGGTCTTGTACTTTTCGCGCATTTTACTTTATTTTATTTTATTATATCGTGTCTCGACGTTGTTCAGTCACCACCACGAGGTCCTGTTTATTTACTCGCTAATTTCATCAAAGATAGATGCAGAGAGAGACACTAGATTGTCAACAATGATCGATCACAATTTGTTCTTTATCATCAGAACCGTGAAACAGAAAGAACGCGGAATTTTGACTGTTGTGAAAAGGTTAAGGAGAACCTCGAACGACACACTACTCGTAGAACTTGATTTCACTCCTCGTTTCTGACGAGTGTATATCGCGTTTGAACGTTTATGCGATGCCTATTATCCGAGGGTTTCTATTTTCCTCTTAAATTATCATATTATTGTATCATCACGAATATAATTGGGACTTGTTTATCCCGTTTTTTGGTATTTCAGATCGCGCTATGCTATTCTTCTCCTACACTGAATAACGAGGAACTACTTCGGCCACGGCGGACTCAGGAGGCAACGCGCACACCGCGAACGTGGCGCGGCTCTGGCGGAGAGATTTCGAGCCCCTTGACCATTACGCGATTGGCAACTCCCGACTCACACATCAAATACGAAGCGCGGGAAATATTTGAATGATATTCTAACTTCGGTGTTCCGGAAAAATAATATTGTTGGATATTAGGATACATGACTGAAAGGAAAAATAAACGCAGTGATAGACTGACTGATAATAATGATTTGATTTAATTTGTTTGTATAATAATTTAATAAATTACCTATACAACGCAGAGTTTGAAACAATATTTCAATCAATAATAGCTGATAGTACGTTTCAACGTTAGGTATTTACACTTTTATAAATAGACTATTATTATTCTGTAATATATGTTTCACGTTGTATAATAGAATAGTTAATTGATTTTTTGTTTGTTTTTTGTGTTCTTTGTCGATAAATAATGATTTGTATAACAATAAATAATCGTAGTATGTATATATACTTTTTTTTTTAATCGTTTTTCGTTTATCACTCAACATGATTAGAATACTGGATGATTAATTAATTGTCGCTATTTTAAATACAATAAATAAGGTGTCTTTAAGCTTTACGTGTCTTACCTCGGACATTTTACAACAAAATCTCTCCTTCGAATTTCGATCGCTTCACCTTCATTCTCATTTTATTAAATTATGGTTTCTAATAATATTATGCAAGGTACACTACGCGATGAAACAAGGTACCGAAGTTTTTTTTTTGTGATTACCTACTGGTACAATAAATAAGAAGTACGTATGATGATAATACGAATTAAAAACTGGACCAGCCGACCATTTACAGACCACCTCCAGATCTCTCGACGCTGATCTGTTTCTTGAGAATGTCCTTCTCGTGTTGGGCCTCTTCCATCTCTGCCATCCTTGCGAAACGCGAGTACGCCACGTGTCCGGATTTTATTGCCGACATCATCTGCGGGAATAAAAATTCAATACGAATTATACAATTGTTGAAATTTTTAGCTAAACAAAACCAACGACAAAAATCCATAAACAATTTTTAATATTCAACAATAAATTTGTTAGGAATACTAGCAGCGGTAACACACTCTTTTTATTCATACAGTCAAAGTTGTGTCAGGGTATTAACGATAGAGCCAGTCCAATAAATTACAAATCGTCATTGATTAATGCCAGTCTATCTATCTATCTATGGAATAAAAACGCAGAAATAGAAGTGCATAACGAAGAAATGAGTGGAGTGAATTAAACGATTAGGACGAGGAAAGAATAACGTAATAAACTGTGAACAAGAATAATTAATAAAAGCTAGTTGCTTTTGAACAGAGATAGCATGCCTTAGAGTCTGGGCATTGGGACGCTATTGACTCTATGTAAGGGACAGACCTGCAGATATTCGTCCAGTTCGACTTGACCGTTCATGTTAGTGTCGATTTCACGTAAGATTTCGTGAAGTTCTTCGCCCGGTACTTCCTTGTCTCCGAATAGCTGTAAATAAATTTTATCGTTAATTATTATAAGTTATAGATTTTAATCACCTGAAGATAGTCCTGAAGCTCCATCTGCCCATTGTACGTCAGGTCGATTTCATTTAACAGAGTGTGAAGCTCGTCTGCCGACAGCATTATGCCAAGGGTCTGGACACATTTTTTCGATTTTTTTTTGTTTCAGAAACATCAACAGAAAAATTATAATCAAGATCACAGCCGTTCTCTACTACCTTCAATCCCCTCCTGATGTCGTTTATCGACACGTATCCCTTCCTGTCCTTATCGATGATCTGGAAACGTTTGATATAAAGCTGAATCTCGTCCTTGGTAAGATTGATCGGTATCTTATCCCTCGAAGCCCTATTGACCATCTGTCCCATCTCGTTTGCCAAAAATTCGCTGGCCTCTTTCTGTTGTTTCTTCTTTTCCTCGTCGGACCAGTGCAACTCCTCAGCCATGATGTCGATTATACCAGGTAGAGCTTCCTGCGCGGCTTGAACGTTAAGGAAAGCCAGTCTCAGTCTTCTGGCGATCATGTCGATGGCCGTTCTCGCGTACTCGCGAACTCCGTAGCGAATCTGATATAGAAAAAAAGACGATGAAAGAGAAACGTTCCCTAGACATCATCAAAACGGACAAACCTCTGCGTCTATGTAAGGGAATTCGGGGTGAATCTTTTTGCCGATGATGGGCCACCGTTTTCCAGTCAGAGCTGCCATCTTAGCCACTGCAAAAGCCCGGTCACCGTAACTCTGGGCCAAGTGCTGCGCCACTTCGCACTCCAGACCAAAGTCCTGGACCAACCTGATGTACATGGTCGGTGTGTATCCGTGGGCGCCTTCCAAGAGCATACCGTCGGTCTGGCAGCCTTGAGCTGGCTTGAGATTACAAGCTGAAAAAAAAGAGTTATAAAAATTGTTCCGGACAATAATTCAGCGTCTTAAGGGTAAAAAAGCACCTTTTACAGCCGCGTCGACCGCTTCCATAGCCATGGCGCGGTACGTGGTCCACTTGCCGCCGGCAATGGTAACGAGATTCGTGTCGCTTACGTGAACTATGTGATTTCTAGCCAAGGATTGGGTATTGGGTTTGTTCGGGTCCGAGACGAGCGGTCGAATTCCGCTCCAAGCTGACAATACGTCTCCTCTTCGCACCTCAACGTCTGGATTGAGGTAGTTTTTAACTTCTTGAAGAATGAACATGATCTCATCCTCCGTCGGTTTTGGATTATGGGTCACTTGGCACGGTAGATCTGTTGTTCCAGCTATAGTCTGCTTTTGCCACGGAAGGAAGAAGATCACTCGACCGTCGCTGGTCGCTGGATCGAGGAGCCCCATCTGATCCGGACTGGAATATCAAAGGAATTCAGAGTTAAAACGATTCCTGCGACAGATGATCTTGTGAAATCGATCTCGAATTCACCTGTAGTAGCCAGGAAGCACGATATGGACTCCGGACGAGGGGCAGCAGATCTCTTTAACTTGCTGATTATCCATTTTTCGTATATGATCCGTGAACGGACCGGTCGCATTTATTATCGCCTTTGCCTTAACGTCCCATTCCTCGCCAGTTAGCTCATCCCTGAGATGGGCTCCGACCAGGACTCTCTTTCCATCCTGTGGGACGAAAATAACTAGTTGATATACTGCTATAAATCGAGTTTTCAAAGTTTTTCAAAAAGCATTTCTCTCGCTCATTTGATAATGATGAGATCTTGAAACTGAAATATTCTGAATTCTCGTACAATATCGAGTCCCTTGAGGAGATTAACGACGCTGACGTGATTGGCGACGGTAGCTCCGAGCCTACTGGCAGTAAGAGCGACTGCCAGGTTCATCCTGGCATCATCCTGCTGTCCTGTTGGTGTAATAATTGTGTTTTAAATAATTGTATTTCAGAATGGGATTCGATTTGAATTTAAAAAAAATCTAATCCTGGAGAAGGAGGAGAGGTGGAAGATTTGAGATTGACTGACCATCGTAGTAAACGATGGCTCCGGTCAACTTGTCGCCTTTCAACATGGGGAATAATTCGAGGGCGTTCGATTTGCTCAGATAATAAGAAGACTTTACGGTCTTGCTGCCGGCCACGATGTCGTACATCTTTATACCGAACCAGTAGTAGGGGATCTGCCACCACCTGTGGTTAAAAATAACAACCAGAACATTAACAATCGAATGAACAATTCCACGTCAATTCTGGTGAAGCTGGTGAAGTTTTTAAAAATTTCTTGAAATAGAATTTTGTACATCTATGGCAACCATTCGAACTCTTTGAAATTATTAAAAACCATTTTTAGTGAAGCAAGATCTTTTGATATATTGATTTGGAGTCATTAAAAATGTATCGAACCGCTCGTACGGTGAATAAATAATCGTACGTGTAAACGGGCAGCATGATGGGTAACGGATGTGCGAGATGTGGAGCAGACTGCAGCATGGCGGCACGTTCGTGAAGCGCCTCTTTGACCATTCTGTACTGTTCGATGTCTAGTTGCATGATGGCCTTCTGAAGATACCTAACACCTCCGTGAATCAATTTCGTGCTTCTCGACGAAGTACCGGAAGCAAAATCGTCCGCCTCAACTAGGGCGGTCTTGAGGCCCCGGGTAGCCGCGTCCAATGCGCATCCTGCCCCAGTCGCTCCTCCGCCGACGATCAGGACGTCGAAACTCTCAGATTTCAGACTCTTGATCTGATCCTCCCTCGACGGCAAAGGACGCTTCACGGTCTTTACTTGCTGATCCGCGAATACCTGCATATGTAACATTTTTCTTGTTTATTTTTTTTAATTCTATTTCCGTAGTCGTTAATCGAGGAGCTAAACGTGATAAAAGTATGAACAATAATTAAACTAACGGTGTTAGATTCCGTGAGGAAATAATTGGTGGTAAGAACTCCGGCTCCGACCGCACTAGCACCGGCTGCTATGATGAGCTTGCGGGTAGCCATTATCCTTTGATTTGATGTGCTTCAAGATTTAACAATATTTCGTAGTCCTGCGACCGTCTCTGCACCTGTAAACGATTGGAATGACCTTTATATTGTATCGACAGCTTGAATTATACATTCACGGTGGCCACTAAAATCAGTACGAAGAGAAAAAAGGCTCTGACTTCTTCCCATATGACTAAAATTCGAACTTGTAGTAGGTACTGATACAAGTCGAAATAAGGGGACAAGACACCCTAAAATTTGAAGAAAAAAATGATGCCTTTTGAAAATTAAAAACAGAGAACTGAGAAAAAGTGAGCTTTTAACACCTGTGCCGTAAAAAGTCTTTTTTCAGGTAGATTAGTGCTATAAAAAACTTTTCAGGGCAGTTTTATAATTAGGCGTCAAAAGGGGCTTTTTAATGCTTGAGTCGTAAAAAAGTATACATTTTCTCGGGGAATTCCGCTCGCTTTGTAAATTAATTTCAATGTCAGATCTAATCGCCCATCAGTTTTAACTAGATATAATGTCGGCATCGAGTCTCCCCGAGTCGCGTGTGTGCCTAGATAATGATAATCGAAAATCCCCGATCTCCGTCGCCCACGTTACGAGGCGGGTACCTATAGCATACTTTATGCGTCATCCTTGGAACCGCTTAGCGTCAGACCTTGGCTATACTCTCGTGATCCGCGAACACGTGGTGTTGCGCAACCGACCACGCGCTGCTATACGTATATGTATGCGAGAGGAACCGCGATCGTTGCTACAATTATGCGAATACTCTCGACACAATATAGCCATCGAGAGTCCAGGTGAAGCGAGACAAGAGTGCATGCAGGCGATAAACTATAGATATAATACAATAAACTATCGAGATTCGGTAGAATCTCGAGCGGCCAAGTACATTAAGGAAAAAGAATTTCACGCGCGAGACACTCAACGACTTTACAGGGTGATTCAAAATTCGCGACGAATCTTTCACAGGGTCGAAAATGGGATCGGAAGTTCCTCAGCTATTTTTTCGAAAAACGATTTTTTATTCCAATTTTTTCAATTTGACAATTTTCCCTTTACTTTTTAGTATTTAGACTTTAGTATTCATTCGCTTTTTTTCTCATATTTTGTGAAGGAATTTTTGATTAAATTTGTTCTAGTATCTTTAGAAGATTTCATTAAATAATTTTTAAAAAAAATGGTAAAAAAAAATGGCTAAACAACTTTCGATTACATTGTTGCCGAGAAATTGAGGAACAAAGTTTGGTCTAAATATTGAAAAAAAAGAAAATTGAAAAAATTGAAATAAAAAAATCGTTTTTAGACAAAAATGGCCGAGGAACTTCCGATCAGGAATGTCCCTGTAAAAGATTTGTCACGAATTCTGAATCACCTTGTATATACCCGAGCGTGGATACAATACACGTGTGTACCACGAGCTAGATTCTAGAAATTACCGGTCTCGTCGTTGAGGTACAATTTTTGCTCCATTTAATATTGCCGCACATTTCAATACCCGTTGTCTAAGCCTCTGGTTATTTCGGGATTATATGACACGGGCATAAAAGTGTATGATATTCGGCTGATAATGAGCCAGCTATATTATAACGGATCGTTGAATTACGACTGATCATTCAATATCGGTATAATAATGTTAATAATAATAATAATAATAATATAAATAAAATAATAATAATAATGGACAGTTAATTCGATTGTAGATCAGGTGACAAACGATTTCAAATCACTTCTAATTCGTACTTGAATTTTTTTTTGCGATTTCCATCGATTGCTCTGAAATATGATCGATTCATGAGTGAGGTCAAGCGATATTTTACCATTGTCAATAGGTAATTATAAGCAATTTTAGGCTATTTCTAATAATTATGTACATTTCAATCAATTTTATGGGATGACCGTCGATTCCAATCAATTTCTGAGTGATTTAGCAACGTATTTAGATTCAAAGTATTTGTATCGATTCCAGGTCATTTTGAGTATAATTCATGCACGGTGGACACTATAAAAAGTAAAAAAAAAAATCTCTGACTTTTTCTGACCAAATTATAATTTTTCTCTGACTGACAGTCAGACGAATTAGCGATTATTCTAATATGTAATGAATAATGCTCTGAATCAATGGTGAGAAATAATTATTCTTGAGAATAATTTTTTTATTTATAATTCGTACAAGTTCAGCTATTATTTCCATTGATCTTTTATTCTGTCTTGTTTTGCATCGCTATAAAATTTCTTGACTTTTCCCTGATGCAGTTTTCGAATTCCCTGAGTTTTCCCTGACTTTCTGGTTCTCCCCGACCAGTTTCCCTGCGTCATTAGGTATAGCGTTTCGAAACAATTTTATCAGACTGGAAGCAATTTTAAGTAAAATTCAATTGAAATTTTTAAAAGAGGGAATTTAAATAATTGATCAGCTGTGTTCAATAAGATCGCTAGTACCAAAAAGCGATTCTAATGCCAGAAGGTAGGACAATTTTTACATATTATTCATCGCACAATTCATCGTCAGCATAAAATAAAATGATTGATGAAAAAGGTACGGAAGGCTCGAAATTAAAAATTTGAAAACCTGAAGACAAAAGGTCGTGTATCGTATTCGCGGTACGACCTTTTGTCTTCTGTCTCCAAGTTTTTATTCTTTCCTTTTTTTTTTCTAAAATCTATCAACACTCCAAAAAAATTGTTCACTCCAGAAAAAAAGTCCTGGAGAGACAAAATAACTCCTGTTTTACCGTTCTTCAACAAATCCGAGGTTTTTACGCTCAAACACATATCTTAAAAAAATTATACGATTTTTTATGCCATATGAGACACGCAACAAAGTAGTTTCACGGTGACTTGAAGCTTTTTTATGCAATTTTAAGTGTGGTTTTAAAACGTTTTATGAATACCAGCGGTTTTGAATCATTTCGCAGCAATCTCATGCGATTTTTAACCATCGAGTAGCCCACGCTTCTGGTCGGTCATAGTGATGTAACACGCATCTATAGATTATACCGCGTACCGGGGTCACACTATACGATTAAGAATTTGATTAGGAAGTGATGAGCGCGTCAAATGACAGATAAGGCATATGAGAAAAAATTGATTAGACGTATCATTATACATATAATAAAAACCGGACGATGGTCAGACAAAATGTGAGTAATTACAAGATTAGAGATAAGATTAATTCGCAGACTTTCTAACAACCACGGTCAGGTACAATCTCAGATATTCGCATTACTCATTGAGTTCTTTTTTTCACCGTTTCAATCGCGATTTTGCACGTTTGTTTCAGAATTATTTCATATATTAGTAAACAGTTGAAAAAAAAATCTGTTTTCCTATGGACTTTTTTACCCCGTTAAACTACTGCGTTTCTTGTCGTAAAAAATACCAATGTTGAATATAACAGGAAAAGTTTGTTGAATTGTGGTAAAAATTACCGAAATTTTATTGTTCAACAATTATATGTGATTGCCATTACTTTTTCTGTTCATTTTGAAAGTATACAGGGATAACGAACAGGTTCATCCTTAAATTAAGTCAAATTAACAGAAATATTTATACATATATATTTAATTTCTACATGTAGACTTTCTGCGGGACACGAAAAATTTGTTAATATTGGTGACAATTTGAAAACCGTGTAGTTTGCGTAAAAAATATTCAGGCCATACTTTTTCTTTTTTTTTCAATTGCAACGAAATCGAGGAAAATATAACGTATCGAAAGTTACTACATTAGAGTATTAGAATATGTATGCCTGTAATTTTTGGAACGACAAATTTTTAACGAAAAAGAAAAAAATACAAGACCTAATCATTTCGATCTACTTTACATTATTTATAATACGCGTATGAAAATTGAAAAAAAAATCGCCAAATCCCAATTATTTACAATAGAATAAGAATCAGAAAAAAAATTCTTATCAGCGCGTTAAACCTCACGCGGATTATAGTAGTTTTAGAAAGGCGGATCGATTTTATCTAATCCCCTAGCAGCTGTAGCTAAACACACACGCGAAATTGGTGGGTATGTAGGAAAAAAAAAGGCGAGACTATTTGATACGGCTAAAAATATGTACCGAAGCAGCTGATCGTGAGGAAGGTTCAATATCGTGTCTCTTTAACGTCTGCTATTCAAAGAATTTGGTATAGAGCGGAAAAAAAGAAGGCTCTCATACATTATCTTACCTTTTATGGTAGATTGTACGGTACAAAAAAAAAAAGAAAAAAATTATCGTTCATCGAAGAGAATATTTCATCAGCAAGTAAAATGATATTTAAACTTGTCTGTATTCTGGCAGCAAGTATTTTTTCTAACTTTTTGAATTATATAATTTGTTGGAAAATAAATATTAGGGGATTCCCAGAAATTGAAACACATTCCTGACTCTTCTCTTGAATGAAAAAAAAAAACCTATTTGCTGAATCCTTTAATGAATTATTTTTAATATTCTAATAAATGTGATACAGAAACAAAAAATAAATTAATAACATTCTAATTCCTAGATTTTATCATTTACTATACAATTTAGTCTGAAATTATTTAACAAATTCAATAAATTGAATCATATACATAATGAATCATTTATAATTCCACGAGACTTTCACAACATTATAACAAATGAGTATCATAAATTCGAAATAGTGTTCAACAAGTGCATCACAGGTTCATCTTAATTTTGTTATTTGATTTCTTATAGCAACAGTTTCGATAATTTTTTAAGTATGTTTAAATCGACTCCCTGGGAATCCCCCCATTCACAATCAGTGTAATAACGCATTCTGATTATCTGAGCCGAAAACTTACACAATCTTACCCACCCCTAGTGTATTTATAGAAAAATAGTGCATCACGAGGGCACGAGCTTCGCACTGCCAAATGTTTAAATGTCAGTAGGATTTAGATGCAGATCTGAAACTCCGAAGCCTCTGATTGTGAGATGGGTTGCGTCGTCAGGAGTGATTCAGGCGATGCGGTCATATCCTCGTCGATAATGATACTCGTACTACTTTGTCATGAAGAATCGACGTCGATAGACGGGCATCCGCGTGCTACATACATTGTAATGCCCAGTGATTGGCCGACAATGGAATACCTATAAATACGCGGCGGTATGTGTGGCGAAATACGGGTACGGTTCGTACCAGGCTGCAGCACCTGGTCGAGTACGCGAATAAATTTCCCCGCTTCACGGTAAGTCGGTAGTTCGTCAATTCTCGTCATACGCGGGTCACGCATCGTGCGACTCGGACGGACCACGTTCCCGAAGAATGTCTCATTTTCTCTCATTCTCTGGGACTGCAGTCAGCTGACACCGGAGATACCGAACATTTATTTATACATACAAGATTTTACCCAAGAGCTAACGTTTGTTCGTTCGGTAATACGCCGAAATATATTCCCGGGAACGAGGACTCGGGTTTAATGGCATTATATCAAGTTGAAATATCCAGCTACGGTCTGAAGTTTGCCTCTAAATATCAACTATAATGACCAAATAATAATTTTTCATCGATTTTTTTCTCCCAAGGTCACCGTGAGTTACGAGCCTGTTCAATCATTCTTTTGTTTTTCGTATTAATTCACTGAAATGAGGAAACCGGATTGGAGCGAGAGAGACAGATACACATGAACGTGATAATTATTCACACATAATTTTCAGCGTCGGTGTTACGTACTAAATCACCATCTCCCTCTCTCTGTGCTCTTCGACGGTACGTGTAGCTAAGCTATGAAGGAAAGAGGATTAGGTATAGTCCACAGTCCGTGTCCGTGTGGGTCGATTTTGTTCGCGGAGTGTGAGCGAGATTGATTTTTCTAATTTTCTTATCTAACGTAGCTGAAAAAGGACGAAGGAGGAATTGAGCGAGATGAGAGGGTTCCGCGGTACTCACTTGTGGAGAGGCTTGATCGATCTCATTCAGGTTTACTCGAGTATTTTTACCGTTGTTCCAACTGACAGCGAGATTAAGTAACCAAGTTACGATCCCGGCACATTATGTATTCGCTTCCTGGTTTTACTCGAGGCTCCTACCACCCCACAGACAAGCACCGAACGAGCACACGGTGCTCGTATCACCTACAGCGTCTGACCGCGACTGCGGTTCGGACTAGCAGTCGACCCGATCGCCATGCGTCGGCGCACAATTCAACGCGCAGAATCGCAGCCGCTTTTAGATTCGATCTAAGACGCGGGAATATTCGAATTTGAGCATTGGCTGGAGAATGGGAGTGAACGTTGTTGTTCGCTATGCCATGGTCCCAGAATCAAACTGTATATGGGACATTCCATGAGAAATCGACCTCTCAAATCTGGTCCGTGATATTTTGCATCATTCGTTGTACTCTGAATAGCAATTAGAACTTTTTTTTCAAATTTTTCGATCGAATTTCAGCGCGTCGTGAATTTTTAACGTTTTTTTTTT
>JAFFZH010013340.1:3308-54117 GCA_018420115.1 Euura saliciscinereae
CCCCCCCCCCCCCCCCGCCCCTCAGCTTCGTATATTTTGAAATTTGTCCGAGAATTTGTCAATATTTTGCAACTCGCATCATGGCTGTCGGTAAAAAAAGCGTGACGTGACGCTCCGAATTTATCCCCCCCCCCCCCCCCCCCCCCCAGGTCGTCACAGTGAAGCTTACCCCCCCCTCCCCCCCCTAAGAGCGTGACGTAGTATTTAAATGCTCCCTAAGATTTACAGTTTCCTGAATTTGCATCACTACAGTCAGGTTTCCTCCCAAATAAAATTGTGGGAGCTTCGAAATCGTTCGGAAATTATACCAACACTGGTGCTGGAAAACGAAAAAAACAAATCCACACCAATCGATTCAAATTCCGATAAGTGGAGCGTATGTCGAGCATGAAATAAATGTCATGGTAAGTGAAAGTATAGCCAATCCAACGATTCCGATGCCGATCAACATCTGAGATGAGTTCAGTTTTCAAAGTGAAACGAACTATTCAAAGTAATATTGAATATGGAAGTCTATTTTCGAAATCGCTGCAATCCCAGCGTGA
Organism: Euura saliciscinereae; assembly: GCA_018420115.1. Lineage (NCBI taxonomy): Eukaryota > Metazoa > Arthropoda > Insecta > Hymenoptera > Tenthredinidae > Euura > Euura saliciscinereae. The sequence continues at coordinate 3,854 of JAFFZH010013340.1, forward strand.
CTTTTTTTAATATCGAATGTTACCTGTCTCACTGCGTGGTTCAGATTGTTAGGGTGGCTCATCTTTCAGCACATCCTTAACAGTTTGGCTCATGACAAAATCCAGATTTTTTTTTCAGCCACAAATTATTTTCCAAACATAAAAACTCTTCGCCTTGAAGTTCACAAGATTGATTTTTTTCGCTGTTGGATGGATCTCAGTGTCGCTCTTATGATTTTTCATCACTTTGGGGATGGGCGGGGGGGATTCATTATACTTAATGATGCGAATTCAGGAAAAAAAAAGTCGTGAAAATTGAAGGAGTCGCCGTTCGAAAAATATATTTATATCTTTTTTCAAAAATGCAAAAACGGCATCGAAAATTTTGGATATTTTGGCACGCGTTTTTCGTATCTATTGTTTTTGAAGAGTAGGTATAATACCTATATGAGCATGGTCCAAGAAACCAAATCACCTATAGTCCAATACGAAAACTATACCAGACACGTGTTTACTTGTTTCGCTATAAAATTGAGCAAAAAAAAATGTATATAAGGATCGACGTCGAAACCTCCAGCGATTCGGTGAAATGCCCCACGTGTATCTGTACATACATACCCATTTTCGGACTGTGTACCGCAAAATTTCCGAAGTGCGCGCTTGGTGAAATTTCGTTCGTCCGTAATACATACCTATAATGCCAACACAATGGACTGTTGCCGATATGCAAGCTAATCTCGTGTTTCGGTCCTGCAGCACAACATCAGCCCGCTTCACGTCGCAGCTAAATGGGGGAAAAATAATATGGTGAAAATATTGCTGGAGAACTCGGCTACGATAGACTCGAAGACGCGGGATGGCCTGACTCCGTTGCATTGCGCGGCGAGATCGGGGCATGACCAGGTCGTCGCGGTTCTTCTCGAAAATGCGGCACCCATTAGCGCGCGAACGAAGGTATGATCAGGCTCTGTCTGCAGACAAATAGTGCCACTATCGTGACATCTGCGATGCATGATCCACGTATAAAAAGAACTATCCGTTCACCTTAGATATCCTATATAGTATATTATACCTTCTTTCTTATGCGTTGGTATAGGTATGCATATTATAGGTATGTGCTGCATGTATTCCTGCATACCTGTTATACCTATACATATGTATGTACGTTGTTATGGGCATATCGCTCATATGAATCGCATGTCAAAAAATCGGTGGCCACAAACGGTATACAAAAGATGAAAACTCACCTCAACCCAACTTCATGTACTGTATCTTGACTTTCTCCGAATCATATTTATGATAGTCATCGGATAATTTCATCAACTATAGGCCGTATGAGCGCCGAAAGTGAAAAACGGCCCAAACCGTTGCTTCCACCCCACAATAGCCTCGTCATAACTATCATATGTATGTACTGACAGGCCCTGAATGGTTATCCCCTGATGGGAACACAATCGAATGTGTACACGACGCATACGATTTAATTATCGTAAAGGGGCGATGTGTTATTATTCATCTAATATTACCCATATTATACCTGTTCTGATGTCTGTTTGAAGAATGGCTTGGCCCCGCTACACATGGCTTCCCAGGGTGATCACGTGGACGCCGCTAGGGTCCTGTTATATCATCGGGCACCCGTGGATGAAGTTACCATCGATTACTTGACATCGCTCCACGTGGCAGCCCACTGCGGCCACGTGCGAGTCGCGAAGCTGTTGCTGGACCGCAAAGCGGACCCCAACGCCCGTGCCTTGAACGGTTTTACGCCGCTCCATATCGCATGTAAGAAAAACCGCATCAAGGTCGTTGAGCTTCTCATCAAGCACGGCGCCTCCATTGAATCGACTACCGAGGTACGTTACACGTCCGTCGGTCATATGGCGTACCTATGTATCGGTCAATCTATACATAGGTATACTACCTTTATTGTGCATATTTGTACCTGTGCATATGGACGTATAACGCGGGGCCTTTATCCGCAAACACCTGCCGAACTTGTCACGTTCAAAACCATTACCGAACATATATTACATAGTTTACTCCAGAGCTACACTGTAAAAAATGTTTCTTGTAAACTTCCAACAATGTATTGGAAGTTTTATTCACATACAAAAGTCATAAAATTACTTCACATTTCAGTAAAATTAATTCACAAATACGGTGAATTTACTACACAAAATTGTAAAATTCATATATAATTTCGTATTTTTGCGATGAATATATAGTAATATTAAAAATTTGTTCATAAATTCAAAGAACATGCATAGCAATTCACTTTGCTATACTGAATTCGTAATTTTACAAGACTTTTGTGTAATTATTGTGTAGTAAATTCACAATCATTTTTTACAGTGCTCGGCAATATATTATATATGTGTGCCTGCCAATGCTAACTCGATGATAATCGAGCAAGTATTACTAGATTTCACTGCATGATGTCATACGTTGTTGCAGATAGTGTTTTCAAATATGTAGGCAAACGAGAGCGCAAAATTATATTGCAAGCACCTGCACCGTTGTCGTGTAACATTCTGCAGTCGTGTAAATAACAAACATAATAGGTATACCCGTGCAGTGAGAATTAGGTAACGGTTATTGGCTAGCGTGTACATAAATGTTGGAGCCGAGAATTGGTAGGTAGTATACGTACACGCGTGATACGGTGACGACGAACCATATCCAAATGTATAGATCCTGACGGAATGCTCCTGTACAGTAAGCACCCGTGTTATGTAGGTAACAGGTCAATGGACAGTTTTTTTTTCAATGTTCACACGTGTCAAGTATAACATCATTACGCAAAAACGCAATATTGACACAGCGACCGTCTAATATACCATCAGGGTGCCAATATTTTAACCGCAAGTTTGTGATTTGGCTTCACACCCAAAGAAGTCGAAGATTTTACAAACAAAATGATTCCCTCCAGAGGTGAGGCTGTAATCGGGCAATTTTTAGGGGTCGCTCGACGTGGTCGAGAAATAGAGCTGTCACCTGAAATAGTATATTATGCGGCATGTCCGTAAAGTAACTGTTGTCGGGCGAGGTTATGTTTTTCGTACGAGCCGTTGGTTTTACCCGGCGAGCCTAAGGTAAAGCCAACGGAAAGTACTAAAAACATAACCTCGCCGGAATCTTACTTTACGGACGCGCCTCATATGATATTTTTTCCGGCAAGGGCATGAAGAGTCACTTCGACGCCAGTTGAGGTCCACACTACGGTCCTCATCAACTGGCGTTTAATACTTTTGTGTGGCAGCTCTGAGATGCGCAGTTCGTACCGCGCAACAGAAGTCAGGAACTGCGCATGACAACTACGCGACAATAGTATATTGTGCAACGAGTGGGCAAAAATTACGATTCTGAGTGAGTGTGAATATAGCCGCACGAGCCGAAGGCGAGTTCCGATATCACACGTACTCAGAATCGTCATTGCCCGCGAGATGCACATAATATTTTTCCCAATAAATATGTAAAATTAGGCGATTTTAGCCGTTTGCTGAAAATGAACCAAACTAGCAAACCATTACTCCACTAGTGAAGGAATGAGACCATTTCTCAACTAGTGCAGAAATGGTTTGCGTGTGTTGTGTTCACCAGTGGGCAGGACTAGTTTTTGTTCGCTAGTGGAAAAATAATTCTCTATTTCCCAATTCATTGAGAAACAGCGTCTTTCGTTCATTTTCAGCAGACTGCCAAAACCGCCTATTTTCACATACATATGCGTTGGCAAATTTTTTTATTACGCATGCATGAAAAAGTTTCTTGTTTGCGGCTGCCGTGCGGTCATAATCTGACACTTTTCTGACGTTTGCGTCGTCAATGGCAACGTAACACGCCAGACGTGCGCACTTCGTTCTGTGCACGTTCAGCGTGCTCAACAAGAATCTTGTCGCGCACGGCGTGCAAACAAGAAACTTTTTCATGCATTTGTAATAAATAGTATATTTTGATACTAGGGCGAAATGTGAGGCTTTTTAGGCCGAGCGCGATGTATTCAACACGAACCGAGACGAAGGTGAGTGATGAATACATCGTTCGGCCTAATAACGCCTCATTTTGCCCATGTATCGAACATTATTTTTTATTACAAATGCATGAAAAAGTTTCTTGTTTGCACGCCGTGCGCGACAAGATTCTTGTTGAGCACGCTGAACGTGCGCAGAACGAAGTGCGCATGTCTGGCGTGTTACGTTGCCATTGACGACGCAAACGTCAGAAAAGTGCCAGATTATGACGGCACGGCAGCCGCAAACAAGAAACTTTTTCATGCATGCGTAATAAAAAAATACTGTTCGATACATGGGCAAAATGAGGCGTTATTAGGCCGAACGATGTATACATTCATCACTCACCTTCGTCTCGGCTCCGGCTACGGTTCGTGTTGAATACATCGCGCTCGGCCTGAAAAGCCTCAAATTTCGCCCTAGTATCGAAATGTACTATTTTCCGGCACAGGCATGAACAAGTCACTTTTCGACGCTTGTTTTAGGCCCATACAGTGGCTATTTTTATGGCTAGCCGAAAAAAAATTTTTTTGAGTAGTTGTGACCCGCAGTTCCTGACTTTTGTTGCGCGGTACGAACTGCGCATCTCAGAGCTGCCATACAATAGATATTTATGTGGCATGCGCAGAAAGTAACTGTTTATTCGGCAAGGTTATGTTTTTCGTACGAGCCGTTGGTTTTACCTGGCGAGCCGATGGCGAGCCTTGTAAAGCAACGGCGAGTACTAAAAACATAACCTTGCCGAACAGTTACTTCCTGCGCGCGCCCCATACAATATTTTTTACGGAAAAAGCATTAATAGTCACTTTGACGCCAGTTGAGTTCCGCACGAACTGCGTATAGGAGCTGCTGTAAAAGGTAGTAGAGAGGGGTAACCTGCGGTATAAAGACTTTATTCCGCAACTTTGAGATGCGCACTTCGAACTGCGCATCAAAGTTGCGGAATAAAGACTTTATACCGCAACTTTGAATTTAGCGGTATAAAGTGCCACTTGCCGGAACGAAAACAGGCGTCAAAAAGTGACTTTTTAATGCCTGTGCCGTAAAAAAGTATTAAACGACAGTTGATGAGGACCGTAGTGTGGACCTCAACTGGCGTCAAAGTGACTCTTCATGCCTTTGCCGGAAAAAATATCGTATGGGGCGCACCCGTAAAGTAACTGTTCGGCGAGGTTATGTTTTTAGTACTCTCCGTTGGCTTTACCTTAGGCTCGCCTTCGGCTTGCCGGTAAAACCAACGGCTCGTACGAAAAACATAACCTCGCTCGAAAACAGTGACTTTACGGGCATGCCACATAATATACTATTTTCGGCTAGCCATATAAAGTGCCACTGTATGGGCCAAAAACAGGCGTCAAAAAGTGACTTGTTCATGCCTGTGCCGGAAATAGTATATTGTGCACCACGGGAGCAAAGAACGTTTTCTCACACCCGGTCGCAAAATGTCACTTTTCATACCTCTTGAGCGGGCGGAAAACAGCTCTTTTCGCCCTAGGGCGGAAAAATCCGTTTCTGCCCGCTCACTCGGTCTGAAAAGAGGCATTTTTGCAGACCAGGTGTTGAGAAAAACATCGTGTGCATCATGGGCGCAAGGCTATTATGACGAGTCTGCTTTTACAGCAACTCGCCTTCGGCTCGTGCCGCAAATTGCATACTCGTAAAATAGCCTTTTGCGCCCTTGATACACAAATAACTATTTCACTCCCGAGCGTGGAATTGCCACCCGAGCCGAAGGCGAGGGATGGCATCCACCGAGGGACTGAAAAGTCCGGCGACCGTGGTGCACACGATATTTTATCCCATACATGAACGGAAGCCGATTTCGCGGGCAGACCAGTGTTTACATTTAGGTTATGTGACGTACCGACCGAGCCGTACTGGTTGGTACGGCAGAGAAAACTAGGGAAGAAAGACTTTCAGGGAGGAAAGACTGGTCTTTCTTACCGAATAGTCTCCCAGCGGAAAGAAAGAGTTCGCGGTCGGTAAAGCCGCACTTCGCTCCCCCAAAATAGGTAGCGAGATCGGCCTTTCCGTTCATGTATGGAATAAAATAAATTTTCCAACTTTTATACCCCAGGGCTCTTGCCCTTTCAATTTCTCCATCGTCCTAATTCATGCAGGTTTTTGTTCTAAATTTCCTCCAATACCTCGAAATAAAAATATTTTGCCGAAATGTAAAATAAAAAAGAGAGCGAAGAAAAAGAGAGTCAGGGTTAGTGGATTTTTTTTTCTTGACATGTGGCCAAAGAACTTCGTTTGGAGGTATTGAGTGATCTCTAAACATCGATAATTTCGAGCTTAGGAAATAGTTGGATCACTACGTGAATGGTAGTACAAAAAACATAGCACGATCAATCTTTTTATTGTAACCACATAAATTCGTGTTCGCGTGCAACAAACTGTTATGTTCGAATCTTCTGGAAGCTACATTAACTATTGTAATGTGGTACAAATAACTTTATTTCTGGTTCCTAGCGATATGGTTCTCCTTTTACTATGTCCAAATGGCAGCGCTAGTTGTCTAAATGAATGTGCAAGTAGTCCTCTTAACCATTGATTTCAGTTCAAACTACTATTTTTCAATGGGTTACGTATACCACAAATTATTTTGGGTCCCGTGGGTTACATGTTTTCATCGTTAAATAAAGGTTGGTCGACCGATAATTTGTTCTCACAATCAGTAAGGAAGATGATTGGATCGATTTTCCTCTGCAGTCAACACGCGGCATGCGGTCGAACGTTGATGTAATGATTGCAGGGTGACAGTTGCTCGGTGCAGTCCTAGACAGGTTTACTCTAAACAAATCGTATATTTTCCAGTCCGGGCTGACACCTTTACACGTGGCCAGTTTTATGGGGTGTATGAATATCGTCATATTCCTACTACAGCACGAGGCCAGTCCCGATGTCCCAACGGTACGGGGTGAGACACCCTTACATCTTGCTGCCAGGGCTAACCAAACCGACATTATACGAATTTTGCTAAGAAACGGTGCCAAAGTTGACGCCCGCGCTAGGGTAAGTATCACACGGGGTGGCCCATTTTCACCTTTTCCATTTCCTCTTTGTGCAGTTCGAAGCGAGACGCGCACGGTAGCGCGATCATGCCACATGATATCACAGCTGTATTTCCAATGTTGATGCATACTAAGGTGAACGGCCCGGTCTCTGACACCGATGGCCGGCGGTTTTTGACCCTCTCGGTGGTTCTTCAGTTCTTCAGTTCTCTGTACCTTTCTTCCACGAAATAACGCGCCGCTCAACGAAAATACAATTATCGAGGAGAAAAGCTGTTCCATCCGGTGTACTCAATAGTCTAAAATCTCAAGTATAAATATGAACTGTAACGATGAAGACAAGTGATTGCCGATTGTAATTGTACCGGGTCCTTCCGGTCTTCTGTTCGAGTATCCCAGAATTGTCGCATTTCTGAACCCTTGATTCACGTAACCTCAATGGGTTTTATTTCGCAAAGATGTATATTTCGTAAAAACAGAGACTTTTGACTTGTTTAACGTGAATAGTCGTTACAATTATGGAAATTATAAGTTTTCACTGCATAATGATTGGGATTGACTCACTTCAAAACACTGAACCAGCTGCAGGAAGTCGAGGGAGAAAGGTTATTCTTTTCTACACATTGCAGTCAAGTTCTGCACGCTGAATGTTTTACATTCTACACCATTTTCGTTCTGCACCGTTTTTCTCCACATCAATTTTCGTTCACATGCTAATCATCTCAAGAGGTGCGTTCCCTCTGGCCAAGAAATCTCTAACGGAAGGAATATTTTTATTCGAAGAGAATTCATCACTCGACATCAAGTTGGTCCTACGGACTCGACCGGATCAATTGATCTACCAACTTGAAAGTAATATTTGTTCCTCGCTTGAACTTGACTTGAAGTATGTACCTATACATATACGTAGATTAAAGGTCTGTGCGCCTGGACCAGAACTTACAATTAGAGAACACAATTTTTCGTATATTTCGCTATACCTACACTTCGAAATGTGAAAATTGGCCGAATTGATTGAAATGTTGTCACTATAGACTCAACCTTCACATTATGAATGTGACCTTTCGAGACTTGTATTTTTATTGAGTCAGCTGGCTTACTTTTTTAGACCAATATTTTTCTCAATCCTAACTCTGGTTGAACCGATCAACCTTTCAACCCTGCCCCGTGATATTACTGCAGTAATAATTATTGAGTCGATGAGTAATAATCATACAAATATTATCACCTGTATTATAGCCATTATAGGTATAACGTCCAATCCTGCATTGAATCCCACGGAGAAACAAATAATACTTAAGTTAGTGAATTACTTGATACAGTCGAGTTAATAGAACTAACTTGATGATAACACGTCGAGTGATGAATTCTCTTCGTATTCAAAGATTAATACCGTGAGATATCTCAGTAGTCAGTAATCTGTAGAAACGATTTGTCTGTGAAAAAAATCTGTGTAGAGAAGACCGGTGTCGGAATAAAACGGGGTGGAAAACAATGGCATACAACAATTCGTGTAGTGTAGAATTACATTAAGCGTGTAGAACTTAACTGTGTAGTAAAATCTGCTTCGGTCCCTATTTTTGACCGCTGATATATCCTGAGATGATTGAAATAATTTTGCAAGGCGCGCCTAAAGAAGGTTTCACTTAAAAAAAATCCATTCCGTGGAGGTAAAGGAAGACATGCACTATTCCATGCTCCATTTTGCACTCCTTGTGTTTTCGATACGACTCCTGGATCTAGAGTTACAAGCATCCGGAGGTTGATCGTTTTTTTTTGGTCCGTTATCAGGTGTTGCTTTAATCCTCTCGAGGAGTGTATTTGCAAGAGGTACAAATAGAAGACAAAAGTGCACACGAACAAAAATATCCAATTCGGCAAGTTCAAAAGGGTGACTGATCCTCTCAAATCACACCACTTTCTAGCGAAGACTTTCGTAAGAATCTCTCGATATGCTGATCTGCTAGAATTTACCGATCCTTCGAACGATTCGTATAAACCGTATGCCGTATTATACTGGTTCTAATAATCCGATTCTCCTCGTCAGTCTTCTTTTCGGTACATCTCTGAATGGAATAACAAATAACTTGCTCGTCCAATCGTGTTCTCTAACTAATGAACACTCATTCCTGCGCCACGAACAATGACATCCACGAAAAAATTTGAATGGCTCACGTCCTGTTCCGATATATCTGACTTTACGTTCAGAAAATGTTCTGTATGTATATTGTATATATGTTTTGACATGGATAGGGGAGGGACGGGCAAGATGGGCACTGGCGGGCAGAATGGGCACCCCTACAAATTTTTCGTATTTTTACAAAATTGAAAATTTTTCGGATTCCATTATTTTCTTGCTCTAACAAACTTCGAACACCAAATCGACCATATATCTTGAAAACATAGGGAGTGGCGGGCAAAATGGGCCGTCTAATGACCAACACCTCAAGTAGAGGTTTGAGCGAATGGATCTTCTAATTTTGACCAAAAAACGATAACCCGACCTATGCCGAGTGTTGCACGCCCTTATCTGAAAAGTCCAAAAATGGCGGGCAAAAGGGGCCCCCCTAAAAATTTCAAATTTTTTCAAAATTTCAAAAATCTTGACACCATTTTTGTGTTTACTTCAGAATCCTTCAAACATGAGATATTTAAAGTTTGCGAGGGCAAATGAATAATGAAATTTAGAAGGTTTTTTCAATTTTAAAGAAGGATGCCTCCCGACTAACTTGCTGGGGGATCCGGGATGAAACCGGTCAGCCATGAAAGTTAGGGAAGACGAGTTAGTCTAACTTATTGTATGGAAAACAGTGAGTTGTGAGTTGCAAGAGAATCTTATACGGTGACGTTTTACGCTGCTGCAGGAACAACAAACGCCGTTGCACGTGGCGTCCCGCCTGGGCAATGTTGACATTGTGATGCTTCTGCTGCAACACGGAGCTGCCGTGGATACGACAACCAAGGACATGTACACCGCTTTACACATAGCAGCTAAGGAGGGACAGGAGGAGGTAACGTACCCGGCGATTTCCAAAATCATCGACAATATCAACGCACAAAATTCTATTCATCTTTTTTGGACCCGGCACCAAGAATACCTAATTTAAGTGTACCTTCTTCCGGGAGGCAGTGTCCGGCTTTTCTCGGACACGAGTCCATTTTCCCTCCGAGGTTTCCTTTCTGGCCTTATGTAGCCTTAGCTTTACCCACGTAGGTATACTGCACTATGTTCTACCTATAGGTATATTGCCGTAGTATAGATAGTTGCATCTATGCACACAGTAATGGCTGTATTTTCATGTACATTATACTATAATATTTAATTTGCAACTCGTCGTCGAATAAATATCATCAAGTTGCACTTCTTTCTTCAACTCTTCATTGTCCGCTGCCCTCTTTTTCGCGGGTATGCGTCACGCGTGCGATAAAATGTACCGCATGTATACACATTATTGTCTATCCTTGTTGATATAACTATATAATAATAGTTAACCACCGTATAGATTTTACATCCTCAATTACCTGGATTGGGGTGGTCCAAGAATCTCATAGGATAGGATAGGAAAGTGTCTCTGTAAAAATTTAATGCCGCCCGGAATAGCACTAACATTTGAATCCATCTTCTCACTCGACGCCTCTCGTTAGGTTACCCTCAAGGAATACCCGTAGCCCACCAATTTTCACCTTCCGACACATCTATATAATTCCCCCACCTGTCCTTCTTATACGCACATATACTCGCTCTCAGATCGCACCTGTACATTTGACAGATTTACTTTGATTTGCACCTGCTGAACCGATCAGTCCTGCCCAGATCTTAATCATCGCATGCTCGTATACGCACATGCATATATGTATATGATTTATTTATTACGTATGCGTATATTATGTGTACGATGGTATATTATTCTTTTGAGTTTTGGTAGTTCGTCCGTTACTATTATTCTGCAATGCCGCCGCATTAATAAAGAACGGAAAACGTAGAAAATTACTGCAAGATCAGCAGCGGGGACAACCGTTACAACATGAGGAACAACTGTATTGCGAGGCAGAGCTGTCCATCGGCTTAGAGAATATACTTTTATGATTTTTTATATGAGCAAAGGTAAGTTTCGTTCGATGTTGTTTTTGGTTTGAAAAGTATAATGCAAGTCTTGCGGTCACGTATATTATAGGTCCCACATTCAGTACGTATAGGTGTGGGCATTGTATGTATGTATAGGTAACAGACACAACATACATGTGCACGAATCACATGATCTTTATATCCTTCAGCCTTCTACGTTATACATTATATACATGTACGACGACGCTTCGCACACAGCCACACGGCAACTGTCTTCACCCATATACTCGTATACTCAATTGGCTGTCCTTTTATTCTATGTAAATACGTGCCCACATCCGTACTATCGTATATTGTCGCAGTAATTGTCCCGAGTCTCGGCTGATCTCGGCTGATCGATGACACGTATATCTGTGTATGTATGTACATAGAGGAATTACGAGTGCGGTAACGGCATACAACATCCTCCAATTTGACTATGCAGGCATCTAAAACAATACCTCTTTCAATCTCTCTGGCGCATGTCACTTCCTGAATACACGCCCTGCAAAAACTTATAACATTTCGCGCCGTTGCCGTGTATTACATAGGTATGTCATCCGCGGTATACGTTTATATAGACAGGTCGTAAGGGAACAGACGTAGCTCAGCGGGCAGACTAGAACGGACGTAACTCAGTAAATAACAAAATAATTACAATAGAATTTTCCTAGCTACGTCTGTTCTATCCTGCACGGCGAGTTACGTCTGTTTCCTGAGGACCCGTCGATATGTCGCATGTAATTTAATCTTCAGAGTAATCGTGTAAGCTTGACAGAAATGAATTGGCAACTACCGCGCAGGTTGCTCTTACGTATTGTTAATCAACAAATCTCTGATCGTTCAATTCCGTTCACAGGTTGCAGCAATCCTAGTGGAAAATCATGCTTCGATCAGGGCTGCTACGAAAAACGGGTTCACCCCACTGCATATTGCTGCCAAGTATGGGAATATCAACGTGGCAAAGATTCTTCTTCAGAAAGACAACGCTTTGGATGCGGGAGGAAAGGTTCGCACAAATACCTACAGTCATTCTTGCACATACAACCGGGCGAGTCAGCTTCACATCCTCCGAGTGCGACATGTATATGCGTTTTACCAGTTTCGAAAACATGCCCCGTCACCGGTCCAGTCGTCACCACGTTTCACATATTTCATCATTAATTATCTCCAAGTTATCCCTGGCGAAGATTGAGTGTGCAGGGAATATAAATTGGAACGAAGAAGCGTGACCGAAGCGTTCAGGAAATGTGATTTGTTTTAATTTACGTTCCTTCAACACTCGAGTAACACCCCATTTTCGCCAGGGATTCGATTGGCACTAGGTATAACCGTGAATCGCGATTCCCTGTAGATCGGCCACTCACACCCGTTCTCATTGTCAGAGCTTGTCGAGGCTCATCGTTCGTCCTCTCTATATTACCTACAGATGTGTGCACTTGGCGCGATTGATTCTGACAAGGAGAGTATCAGGCCTCCGGGTCACGCATTCCGGCTAAACTTGCAAGATGGTTTTTTTTACCCAAAAAATGAAGATCTGCCATGAAGATTCGTGTAGATTCGATGATAGGGTGTCATAGAGTCAAGAGTAAACGGATTATTCTGCAATGTCAGTGAATAACCCATGCATTTTTCGCTGTTATGATGTAAAGTAAATCAAGCGAAGAAAGGCCCCTTCGATTAAACTGAGCATCAGGGGCCTCATTTTGGGCCAAAGAAACAACCCTGCAAGTTTCACCGAAATCCGTGACCCGGAGGCCTGATACTCTCCTTGTGAGACGAAAACCACGAAAACCACGAAAACCAGAATCAACCACGCCAAGTGTACATTAGGTGTATGTACCACGTATGTATCTACTTATCTGCATACTACATACCTGTGGATATATGTAGATTCGTCGGCTTTGGCGTGGGGCAGCCCATTTATGAAACTCGTTGAAAAGAATCTTGACCATGGAGTAGTAGTATACATCTGATTCTATCGAATTTTTCCAGAATTAACAAACATTATGAATTCATTTAGTCAGGACATATTTTGCACCAAATTGTCCATATTTCAAGAGGCCGACTAGGGGAAAGCGCGGGTATAATAGTGAGCAAAAATTCGATAAAGTTTCAGGGGGGCTGACTTTGCCGGCGTTTCACTACAGTTCTCAAATGTATTCAATTTGTGGTTGCGAGTCTCCCGACGCAAGTAATTGAATAAATTTAAAAAGTTGGCTAATTTTTAAAAAGTACGGACAATTTTCAGTGGGGCCCATTGCACTTTGCTCGGCCCTCCCCACATACTTGTACTATACATACTGTGATACACATATTACATATGCAATATGCATGCGCGTATGCAACCAGCGCGCGACCAATACCTGTATTCTCCTATATATCAATGCCTGTATTCTTAGAACGAGATAACCGCGCTGCACATGGCCTGCCACTACGATCATCCCGGTGTAGCTGGGCTTCTGCTCGAGAGAGGAGCGTCGCCACGTGTCATTTCACAAAATGGTCACACACCCCTGCACGTCGCGGCGCGTAAAAATCAGGTACGGAACGTACACTATCACATCTCATATATACATGGGTGATACGATCGTCAAGTGTCATTTGATTCCCAAGCATAGGTAGGTATATCTATCAGAATACAAAGGGCCGCGGCGAGGGATTATTCACTTTTGAAATCAGCTGTAGGTACGCATACACCCTGGGTTTAACATCACTCGAAATCAGAACGGTATCATGTGACCAAATCATGTTGAAATCATAACTAAATTGCTACAAAGTAGCATGTATAGTCAATTGGGAAACTTATTGGGAATCATCTGAAATCGTACGAAAAATCTCTTCCACGTAGCCGTGAGCGGCATGCGGCAAAAAACGTATACTCGCGGTATATAGCGTAGATGGGTCGGGTTGCGGACCCCATAATTGTAAGCCAGCCCTTAACTTGGAATTTCTTAGATGGAGATTGCCTCGGCCCTCCTCGAACACGGGGCGGATGCGAACGTCGAATCGAAAGCTGGGTTCACCCCACTGCACTTGAGCGCACAAAAGGGACATCACGACATGACGAATCTACTGGTCGAACACGGGGCGGATCCAAATCACAGGGCCAAGGTGCGATACTTCCTTCCGCGTTCGTTGACACAATCACAATCGGGTTCATGGCAGTGATATCGATTACGTATTTTCAGAACGGACTGACCGCCCTGCACCTGTGCGCCCAAGAAGACTTTGTCAGAGTGGCGTCGATACTGGTGAAGAACGGGGCGAACATCGAGAGTCGCACGGAGACGGGTTACAGACCCATACACGTAGCTGCACATTTCGGCAATCCGTCAATGGTGCGATTTCTGTTGAAGCAGAACGCGGAGGTCGACGTCAAGACGAATCAGGATTACACACCGCTGCATCAGGCAGCTCAGCAAGGACACGCTCACGTAGCCTCGGCTCTTCTCGACGGCAACGCGTCGCACAGAGCTCGCACAAACGTAAGTCTCTATTATCCCCGGTATCATTCATACGCTATACAGTGTATAGTAATATAGTCCATACAATGCAGTGGTACATACCTACGCAAATTCTACGGGGGCCATATAGGGAATCATAAATCCGCGGCAGTGAGAATATTTTTATTTATCATGATGCGACGATTGCCCCTATAATACTATATCCCAAGTTCGAAAGTCCGCAAGTATACATAGGTATCATAGGTATGTATTATATATAATCACTCACCTTACGTAATATCTTATCTTATCTTTCCATGTCCCTAATTGCACATCGCATCAGGACGGTTTGACGGCACTGAACATCGCACAAAAATTGGGTTACATATCCGTGATGGAAGTTTTGAAGGGATTGTCGTACGATAATCTGGCACCATGTAATAAGAATTGGGAAGAGAAGTACAAGGTGGTTGCGCCGGAAAGCTTGCAGGAAGCTAGTTTCATGTCCGACTCGGACGACGAGGGGGGTACGTACGACCTGCGTGGTCCTTATTGAATGATACTCTCCATGTTCCACCCTAAACGTATACCTACCTGATAATTGATACGGTGATGATTGTCATCGTGAGATCAACGTTTATAAATTGAAACTTGTGAGATATTGTCACGTTGAATATCCAAATGTACGGTAAAATGAAGAAATAATTAAGTGCCGAAGTAGCCTATAACCCACGAAATCGAAAAGTATATTAGTTTTGGGTGTAAAAAGGCAATATTCGTCGATCGATCATTGAGTATCTGCAATGAATTGGTATTCGAAGAAACTTTGAATTACGTAAAATAAAGCTTTCCACTTACTCATCCCAAGTTACTTAATCTCAATCTTGAGCATTTATCCTGCAACAAAACTTCCCTGGTGACTCCGAAATACCGGCAAGTTTCTAGGTTCCCCCTTACCACGTAAATAATATCGTGTGTGGTATATATTTCGCCAAATATCGTGCCTAAGCCTCTTTCTCGTTCTCCAATTTCGTTACTATATTGTTTTGTCCTCTCATGTACGAAAGAAAAACAGTTACAATATTATCGAACTTGACTCGAAATTCGATTCACGCGTCACGTTGTCAGTTCGTTATCGCTCAAAATCGTCATCGTCAAATGTCGGGTTAGACTACTCTGGCTCCTAATTCCTCAAATATAATACGTATGTCCGGTATGGATAACCCATGTAGGTGTACGCAAATAAATTGTATCACTCGATCGTATACAGGTTCGGATACTTTGATCAGCGAGCAGCCGTACCGATATTTGACTGCGGATCTGATGAAAAGTCTGAGGGATGATTCATTGCCCATCGACGTTACGAGGGATGATCCGATTCACCGGCAAGGTAGATGAGACTTTGTATTTTTTTTCACTTTTGTTCGAATCCATTTGCAAACTGGTACTCGCCAGGCAGTATATCATATCCTGACATCCTGATTTTTGTGACATGTTGATGACAAAAATTCCATTATTCTAGTCTCAAAGGAGGATAGGCAAGAATTCGTACAAAGCAACAACTACTGTTCAGCTGAGAACTTTGAAATGCACGACAGTGCGACTCTTGGGTGAGTGCCTGATATAGGTATATTTATGCTGGCCTGTAACACAGGTACTACATAGGTATAATCAGGTACATTACACATGCATCGGACGTATCTGAATAAGTATATCTAGCGATCAGTCTAAATGAAATTATTATCTACCTATACATATGCGATACGACATATACTTACGGCTATACGTATTTGTAGTACCTGGGTATACGGCAACTGGACATGACTCATAAAATACTGTTTCTGATATTCATTTTTCCTCAAGGAGGCTGCATCCAAAATCGTAAGTAATATATCAGAGTTCACGGAAAAATCCCACGTGCGTCAAACATTCCTGCAAACCGCTGTTGTATGGACTGTAAATTATAGTTTTCATACGTACCACAACCCATCCCAATAATAACGATTCTCACCGAGCTGGGCGAGCAATGGGACGTTGGTACACTTTCTCTCTCTGGTGGCCTGACAAAGCCCATGAATTTATTTTAGGTCATAGAAGGAGTAAATATCGCCCCCGATCGGCTGGGTCTGAACATTAAGTTATAGGTTCTTGGATAAGAATTAGAGAATCTCGTCAGTTTTTTCAATAAAACACTTCTATTCTTTCAATTATCACTTCTAATTTGGTTTACATTAATAATCCCATCTTGGGCGACTCATCCGTCGTTATTATTAATATAAATGCAACTTATAAAGGCCGCGGTGTACATGTGAATGAACCAGTCCTACTAGTGACACATCCGTCACATAGGCAAAACAATGATATACACAACTTTGCCTTGAGTTTGAATACAATTAGTGCTACACACCAAGAAAAATTGAATCATAAAGAATTAAACTTGTCGTTGTTTTAGTCAACCAAACTGTAATCAAAGTTTGTGATATTAATAACGATCAGAAAACGCGGTTGAAACAACCATTTCGAAAAGAATTCACAGATGCTAGTCCTTTCATATACACTATATGTATATTAGACCTCCAACACATTTAGTTATAAAGAATAAAACAAATAAAAAACGTCGGGGCAAATCTTGTGCGATAATGGCTGGAATACATACCCCATAGGTATATACATATACAGATGCGCGCACCTACCGCGCGATACATCCGGGAAATATTCCGATGAATGAAAAATGATTTCAGATTCTTGGTGAGTTTCTTGGTCGACGCTCGGGGCGGCACAATGAGGGGTTGCAGGCATAGCGGCGTCCGCATCGTCATTCCCCCGCGCAGGGCAACTATGCCCCTGAGAATAACTTGCAGATTGGTGAAGGCTGCCAAAACGACGAATCCGCCACCCCTGATGGAAGGCGAGGCACTCGCTACACGCATAGTCGAAATGGGGCCCGTTGGTGCCACGTTCTTGGGGTTCGTCGCGTATCGCCATATTATATCGGCATTTATCAACGTTGATTCTATCTTACACGATCTTTGATATGAACTACTTGAATCTGGGGCTGCCTGTCCACCTCAACGCGACACTGCTCCAGACCTTGCCGACATCGTTAACTCTATCCCTGAGTTTTGTCATCGTGTACATAATTCTCTCGTCACGCTCACGTCAGAAACACTTTCGGCTCTGATTCTTCGGCAATTTCTCCGACCAGCCCTTTTCAACTTATGAATTTTCTTGAACTCTAATATTTGGACCATTTTTTATAAACGTTGTTGACGGTGGATGATTTTTAGGGAAACAACAAATTAAAAAATTTACTTGTTTCACGAGGAAAAATCATTTTTAGAGAATCAGCCGGCTCAATTCTTAATTTTTCCATTCACCACTCTGACATATCATCCATATCACCAATGAGAATGGTAGTATATTGACGGAACGTGAGAAATCGTTGGTGAAAGGTTTTAACGAAAGAAATTGCAAAATTATTCAGTAAAAAAATAACGAAAATTCCGCCCACGTCTATAAGGTGGACAGAAGCCCCTGCATTGTATCAACACTCGTCAAATATTGCCGGCCATAATACTTGGCATCGGATCTCGCCCATTATTGTATTTATATGTACACGCATATACTATTTATACACGGTATACACCTCATACACGTCATCCATCGAATCGCATTCAATAATAACTTGGCGTCATCGTCGTTTCAGGCCTGTATTGATCGACATCCCTCATTTCGCGTCGGCCAGAGGTAAGGAGAGGGAAATCATAATTCTGCGAAGTGAAAACGGAGAAACGTGGAAGGAACACGATAATACTCTGGACAACGACGACACGCTGGCCAATACACCGCATGGTAATATTCGCTATGACGTATACCATGACCAACATATGTGTTGTTGAATCGTTGATGGTTCGATTTGATGTGTTATAGTAAACAATTATTTTCTGGGTATAACATTGACCTTATACCTGGATCGGCAATTCTACGTCAACTGTGACACTTCTGTCCCTCATAGTCAGCGATTTTTACGAATTTTGGTGATTATGTAGATTTTCTGTGGAAACAACTTTTTACCGAAGGATTTTGCAAAATTAAAAAAACTGTGCGAGTTACGGAACTTGATTAGTTTTGGTCATAATTAAGTTTGTCAAAAATTCCTATCTGGAACCAACTTATATCTTAGTTCGGTATCTAAATTTGTTTTCACGAATCGTCGCCGAGCAGTTGTGTGGAATTTGCAGAAAAAGTAAAAATACCTCATTCACGTGAATTCAAAATATATGAGTGTGTTTTGTGGAAAACAATGATGAAAATCGATTTTCAGTCTTGTCTTCTCAGTATCTAACATCTGGAAAAAAATGACATCGTTTCTTCCGCGGCTTTCTCTTCAATTTCACTCGGCGTTTATTATTTTCCAGATCCCCAAATGAGCGCCTCTTACTCGGGAAGAATAACCCGCGTCATAACGACGGACTTTCCACAATATTTTGCCATAATAACGCGAATAAAGCAGGAAGTCCATGTGATCGGTTCCGAGGGTGGAATACTTATATCGAGCGTAGTGGACCACGTACAGGCAGTCTTCCCGCCAGGTGCATTGACGAAAAAAATCAAAGTCGGTCTGCAGGTGAGAAACGAATCTTGCGTATAATGTATTTATGTACTTGGGATGTCTGTTGTTGAATGAATGTCAACAATTGCTGATTCGAAATATTCGCACGGTATAAATCTGATTGCACGAGCAGGTTACGAGCATATTACCGGACATCGGCACGGATTGCCACGGATATACCGCCTTTATTTCCAGAGTAACATCAGATACTGGGGAACATTTATCCTCGTCTTTCGTCTTATATCGTGAACAATTCCTCATTATGTGAGCATTCGGCACTATGACCATAAATGCATCTCAAGGTCAGAGTTTTGCAAGTGCAGGATAAATTCATTTTCACAAAACATCTTTTTCATCGTGGTTGATTAATATATTAATTATGTAGCTGCTTCACGATGCGAAAATCCGGAAAAATTGTTTACAGAAATTGATGTTTGGCAAAAGATTTCATAAAGATTCATCCTCTCGACATACTACAAACATTTCTTCCAGTTTGTCGAATCATCTTGATGTTCTTACGTCCCTTCAGTCCTGAGATTTGTTCGAAAGTCTACTGAAAATTCATAGTAGAATGATACTGGATTAGGTCTAATGGGGATACCGTTTACAACAAAAGAACGTTCCGATCTATCCCCTACTAATTACTATGACTTATAGTTGTGTGGGAACGATATATACCTATATACCTACATTTTCGATTATACATTTCAAACCTATCCTGGGGTAGAAATTTTTTCTCCCTTCTAACATTGAGATAAATTTCAGGCTCACGTTATACCGCATGATCTTACCGCGAAGCTGTTGGGAAATTGCGTTGCCGTATCGCCGGTAATCACTATCGAACCGAGGAGAAGAAAGTTTCACAAGCCGATAACTCTGACGATACCTGTTCCTCAAGCCGCCAACAAGGGGATGATCAATCAGTACGGTGGCGAGACTCCGACTCTGCGCCTGTTGTGCAGTATCGCGGGTACGTGATATATGTATACATACAATAGGGATGTAAACGATTGCGTATTATCAGCCGCCAGTCACCCTGCCGGCAGAACGTATAAAACTAATGTATGTCAAAGGCGGAACCAGCGAGGCACAGTGGGAGGACGTGACCGGTTCGACACCTTTGACCTTCATGAACGACCGGGTTTCCTTCACGACAACTGTCTCGGCGAGGTTCTGGCTTATGGATTGCAGAAACATCGGCGAGGTGCCGAAAATGGCAACGGACCTGTACAAAGAGTCATTGTTCGTGCCTTTCGTCACGAAGTGAGTTCGCGCACTTGACTACCTATTACTCTTCATCTTTCTCTTACTTTCTTTCTCGCCCTTTATTTCCGGGTATTCCCGTCTACCTCTTGTCCAATCGTCGTCGACAATTATTTTCTATTCCGTATCTCGCTGACAATTTTCAATTTCCATACATTCCCCCGTCACTTGATTCAGATTTGTGTGCGTCCATTTTGAGTATCTTATATTTTACGTATTTTCTAAATTTTTCCATCACTTTTCGTTATTTACACATGCACTTCTTGCCTGCATCTGTTTTGTTCAACATTGTAATGAACAATAAATTACACTATCTATCTATCTATCTATCTATCTATCTATCTTTTTCTCACTCTTTTTTTTCTCTTTCTATCTCTCTCTCCACGCTCGCCCATTAGTATTGTGCGCGCGCCGTTATTTTGGAGAGTTCACAAGTATGAAATAAAACCGATAACAAAGCTCACTGTCTATCTATTTGCCTATCCACCCATCTATCTATCTATTTATCTATCTATCTATTTGTCTGCTACGTTATACGTATACATACATCGTTTCAAATTATCGCCCCGCAATGTATGACATGGTGTAATTAGAGTTCTGTTTCATAATGCCCGGCACTTCTGGTCAACTCGTTTCTTAACGGATACCGAAAACTATATAGGTAAAATAGGACCGCGTAAACGAGTTGACCGGGGGCGTGGAGGCATACCGGAACAATACATATACCGTATGATGTACGAATGTATATGTATGTAGTACGTATGTATGTATGTATGTACTCTGTATGCCCACATATGACCCGTTCGCAGCTTTGTCATTTACTCGAAACGAATGGACGTCCTCGAGGCTACCCTGAGAATCTTGTGCATGACGGATGGAAAGGAAGGACTGCATACCCTGGAGAGGCAAGAGGAGTTTCTTGAAATTGTTAAGAGTCGGGACGTCGAGGTGATTGGCCATTGATTGTTTCAAACTACGATATAAGATACACCTACCCACGTATTGCGCTGTCGGCCCTGCTTGCAATGATGCGAGTTCCGTTGGCGGGTCTTCTCCCATTCTTGAATGCACGCGGCCGCGGGTGGAACGAGATCGTACGTCGCGCTATTAACGCAGCTGTAATAACGTTCCAGGCACTCGACAGCAAGGATCTGTACATAGAGTTCAGCGGCAATCTAATTCCTGTGACAAAGTCTGGCGTGCAACTCAAGTTCACCTTCAAGGCATTCCGCCAGAACAGATTGTCCTTCCACGCGAAGGTGAAAGATCCCCTACTTGATCCTGTCGCACGGATGTTGTTCATGCGCGAGCCAAAGGTCGCCAAGGGAGAACCCTCGCAACAGCCTATTTGCATATTGAACATCGTGCTCCCCGAACTTTTGAGAAAAGAAAAATTCTCTGCCAATCGCGACAACGGAAGCGGTAAGTTTTAACTGCCAACTGGTGTGTTCGCGCGGAATATGATCCTTACAATGATGCAACGTGTCATTTATTCGACACCATAGGTATACGTACAGGTACGTCATTCGTACCGTGTACAAAGACCCTGAACTGCCGTCGTGGTATTAACGGAAAACTGCACAATCACAATTTGCAGATCTCGAGGACTCGAACATCATTAGCCACAAGATCGACTCGTTGAAATCCGAGTACGAAGCGGATGGCAGAGAAAAATCTGACGACCCGAAGGCCGTAGTCGGGTCGCCGTTGACCGACCGAAAATTCCTAGCCGGCGCACGTCAAACAGACCGAGGAGGTATGACTATCACGTACAATATAGGCGATGATTCTACCGCTTGTACACATACATCGTAATATCGTTCATTATATTGTGATGCTGTTGTTGTTGTTGTTGTTGTTGTTGTTGTTGTTGTTGTTGTGGTCGTCGTCGTCGTTAGTGCAATCCATCGTTGCTGACATAGGGAGTATATACCTGTGCACATGCCCTATGGTTTCGTGGATGGGTTCCATGTGGATTACTGGGTATAATATGCAACTGAGATGACATTGATTTCTGCTGACCAATCACGCATTCTGCTTTTTATCCAGCAAAAATTGATGTCATCTCAGTTTCATATACCCAGGAATCCACATGGAAACCATCCACGAAATCACACGCTATACATATAGGTACGCGCCTATAAAATATCAAACATGGCAAAAAAAAGTAAAACAATTAATTGATAATATTGAAGAAACCAATTTCTTGAGTCGAACAAATTCTTTTATTTCTCGCGTACACAGCTAAATGTATCCATCCATGTATGTAGTACGATAGATGTCGTATTCTTGTAGCAGATCGGGGTTGCCCAGGCAGAAATCGCAGGAGCGCGAGCGATATGTATGTATGTATGTATGTACATACATACGTACAATACGTACTTTCTCTGGAATTAGTTCGAATTGAGGGGCCAACGGCAAATACTTTTTGCCCATAGGTATAATACTTGATTCGCATCATTAATTTCCCGTCAGCGCAGATCGTCAAGCGGTGTTCGACGCGAATGATGACGACATGTCATGTATAAATATAGGCACGGTGATATAGGTATGTGAGTTGGACATTGGACCTTGCCGCTCTAACGCGATTAAGCCTCCCTTCACCTACTTATAATCGTAGGTACCTATATTAGTATTACCTTAAAAAAATACGAAGTAAGTGGATTATACACACACCCATCTAGGTATGTCGCTACTGCATGTGCCGGGTATCAGATGCTGCAGACATCCCTGCAGCGAATATAAGTAGGTAAACGGAGAAATGGCAAAGACGGCGAAGTGAAATAACCCCCCACCTAATCGTATGCCGCGCAATTAACCATGGCGATTGTGTACTAAACATACGAATTAACGATCACTGAATCTTTACTCCCCAAACTCTCCGAACCCTGCGGTTGTTGGTATTCCGGGGTACCTATATGCAACTTGTTGGTTGGTAGGTTGGTAGGTGTCGCAGACGAATATTCATATAGCGTTTGGGGGGGATTTATTTACGTTATTTGCCTGGGAACGGAATAATAAAAATATGGCTTCGTCATAGAATATGGCTTCGACAATTTAATTATAACCTAATAGAATTAGACCAGATCTGGATAGCGCCGCGAAGTGACTTCCAGTTGGACGATAACTATCGCCGGAGTACGTCTGGAGGCGCTTCGCGGTGCAAACCACATATAACACACCTTATATATACGCCTATCTAGCTGAGCTTAACGGGAATATTGACGATATTGACAGAACTCGGTTGAACCCGTATACGGTGCTTGATTCTACGCTCGGCACAATTAGACCTCGAGCCCCTATAAAAATAGTATATAGAGCGACACGAAAGAAAAGTGTATTGCGGTAAAAATCACTAATCGTCATTCGCTGTACCGTCAGCGTAGAGTTTGAGAGAATTTATTCAACTGTTGAGAAACGATCCGAGCTTGAAGATCGCACCGAACTTGGAACAACTATATCGCGGGCGACTTACGAAGACTGAACATAGGTATACGTGGAGGAATGGAGAGCTGCGCGAATGTACCCCACGTAACTCGTGAATCGCAATGCGCTCACGAATTGCACGTCGACGGGAACGCGGGCGAATTTTCTTGTAATTCAACGAGTACGGAAAACGTCGACTGCGGGATCGGCTCGGATCCGTTGGGCACCGAGAATCTCAGTGGTCGGTCGTATCTTTCACCGTGTCAAACGAGGCCCCATAAGACTGCAGCCACTGCGAGCTCAGCGGGAAAGCCGAAACGAAAGTCACGATCGACTCGCAGGCGCCTGAACGCCCTGACGAACAATTCGTCGCTTCATTTCTCGGATACCGACTCGGAGGGCGAGTTGGTACTGATAAGTCCGCGCGCTAACAACGTCATACCAGCGACGACAGGGGCGGTTGGGAAGCGTAGCGAAATGCCGAATCCAACGATCTCCGTCACGACGGAACATCTCGACGGCGTGAACGGTGGCCCCGTTGATTTCGACAAATTCGAGCGGGCGACCCCGAACACCAGCAGGCGGCAGAGTTTCGTGGAGAACTTGACCGACTACGATGAGATATACAGCAGCGATTCCGAGGTATTGGAGGAAAGCACGGATACTCCGGTTGGCAAGAGGAAGGCCTCGTTGGCAATAATTAATGACGGCCTGCATCTACGGGAAACCGACTGCGAAGACTTCTCGAACGACGATGACGACGGAGAAGGAAACGACGATTGGTCCTCGAAGCCGATTTATGTACCGATCAGAAGCGACATATTCGCGGACTTCAATGGCGAGACGATAACAACGAAGGAGGGCAACGGCCCGTTCTCGATCGAGGTGCGAAACCAATTGTCGTTCGACGAGGGCGCGGTAGGTCCTGCCGAAGGTATGCCCGCTGATACCGACTTTTCCCTTACCGCGGTAGCTCCGGGGACGGACAGCGAGGATATGGACGCTTCCGACGAGGAGAATGCCGCAGCCGGTACACGTCGTCCGGAGTTCGATGACATACTGCAGGAGCTCGATGTAGCGGGAACGTCACAGATCGTGGTCAGAAATTCCGACAAAGTTGACGAAATTCTGCATCAGCGGTTGAGCGTCGGCGAAGCGACGGTAGACGATGGCCATACCGATGTCGAAGACATCGACAACGAGTGATACACCCGCCACACTGCAGATACTGATGCCACACCCGACGTTAATTAAAAGGCTACGATATCTCTTATATGTATAACTATACGTGACGATGCAGCGATGTGACAATTCATGCCCCATGTATGTATTACCGATGTAATAGGCTCGGCTTACAGCGATTCGATGAAATGCCAATCGAGAAACACGAGGGGATGTACCTATACTGACAGTTTCTGAAGGCCAGAAACTATCAGGGGAGTGCGGTATACGCTATAAATTGATATATGCAATATCTATAAAATGTACTATCCGGAATCAATGACTGCGAGAAAAATTAAGATTTTTCCGTTCCAATCCACAATTTGTATCCACGGTGCACTTTTTCACTTCATTAGAATGTTAATTTACGTACCTAACACATCTCACACTCGCACGTTGACGTGGGTATTGATGGGGACGAGATTTTATTGATTTTACCAGGTATAATTTTATCTTAAGTTGAATCAGATAGTATAATTCCACTGTAACAATACTCAGCCGTAACGAATACTTTATCGTATCCTTTGATCAAGCAGATGTTAAGCAGATGTTTTGTGCATCCAACTGCAAGCAAAATTCGATTACATGAAACAATGAAGCGCTGCAGCTATGTTCACTGTACGTATTGTACAGCCAACAGACGATTCCCGCAACACACTCCGGAACTTCAACACGATCTTTGGCACGCGCACTGTTGCACGAAGTGAAGGTTTCGTTTGCCGCCATGTAATATATTCAGTAAGATGGAGATGAGCACAAATGTAGAATTTCGAATTTCATCTCGGTTGGTCGGCCTTTGAAAATACTCGGGAGATCCCAGAAAGAGGTAGACCCTACATACGAGTCTATACCGGAGCACAAAGAAAACGCGCGGAAGAAACTTTGTGCATTTCTTTCGTCGTGAATTATCCACAAAAACAACATATTTGAACAAAATATTTTATTCCATACATGAACGGAAAGGCCAATCTCGCTACCTATTTTGGGGGAGCGAAGTGCGGCTTTACCGACCGGGAACTCTTTCTTTCCGCTGGGAGACTATTTGGTAAGAAAGACCAGTTTTTCCTCCCTGAAAGTCTTTCTTCCCTGAAAGTCTTTCTTCCCTAGTTTTCTCTGCCGCACCAACCAGTACGGCTCGGTCGGTACGTCACATAACCTAAATGTAAACACTGGTCTGCCCGCGAAATCGGCCTCCATTCATGTATGGAATAAAATATCGTGTGCACCACGGTCGCCGGATTTTTCACTCCCGAGCGTGGATGCCATCCCTCGCCTTCGGCTCGGGTGGCAACTCCACGCTCGGGAGTGAAAACGTCCTTTGCTCCCTTGGTGCACAATATACTATGTATGCAGTTGTATATCTTTTTCAACTGTAAATTGTGTCAGTGTGATGGCTTTCCATAATCGAAAAAAAAGATGCGGAAAGACGATAATCAGCAAAAGATGAAAAATGGTCGAATAATGAGGACAGGAGGCTGAAACTTTGTAGATTTTTTGTTCTTTGGGTGGGAAAAGTTCAGCAACAAGTCCGGAGGAGGGGGTTGGAAAGTTTCAACTCGCTTTTCAGGATACGCCTGTCAACCGTGAGGCGAAGACACAATCACAACTTGTTTGGAGCGATTCTGTTCACATGGAACAGACTCGACATACTATGCATTACGAGCTATTTTCCTCGAGCTCACAGCAGATTATAATTATTACGTGTTGAAATGAAAAGTGGGTTGTGCCACGACTCAGAGTCGAGCCACGGTACTCATCTTTGAAGAGAATTCATTTTCAACCAAATACTAACATGTGAAGTGGTGACCGATCAAAAAAAAGGGGGAAAAAACAAATAACAGGACGCCCCGCAATGTAACATCCAAAGTTCGATCAGCCCAGGGCCGGATTACGCTTGGTGGCGCCCATAGGCCAACCTATGATTGCCGCCCCCCCCCCCCCCCCCCCCATCCACCCTGCTACCCATAAGTTGACAGTGAGAGACAAAAGCAAAAAAAAAAACAGGGCACAAAATGCAAATTGATTTATCTATTGAAAAACATCGTACTCTGATGAAGGTTTGCATAGCAAAACGGTGTAAGTGCCAACTGCGCCATCTCATAGAGAAGTCACTGATTCGTTGTTAGCGTCCCGTCAGAAATTATATCCTCGATATTTGTTATTGGAACGGAACAAAAATTCACGGATATCGGGACAATGAAACAGAGTGGCATAGCGTTGTAAAGCTAAGAAAAAAAGGACCTTATCGATATGCTCCATTTCATGCCTCCGCAGGCCAAACTTTACTGTCAGAATTTACTTCAATAAGACTACTGTTCTACCGTTGTTTTATTGAACTGTCGCGATTTTGTAAAAAAAATTATGTTCATTTTGGCACTTATTAAAGCTGAAGCTGGCAGCCATAGTTAGCAGCCAAACATTCCAAAGTTCTCCTGAATAAAATCACACAGTAAAGATTCATGTCTATAATTTTATGAAAGCATTCCTTTAAATAATATTCCACAAAATTTAAATTCTATGGTCTCATTGTCTCATTTTGATTGTATTAAGCACTTTTAGCTGTTAACTATGGCTGCTAGCTTCAGCTTCATTGGCACTTATACCGTTTCTGAACCCCTTCCTAGTCTGCCATTTTTCCCCGTAATATTAGAAATTTTCAGCGAATTTGGAAATCTACAGCTGATCTTATTTATTGAGGTTCAAGCTTTCGATCCATATTTTTTTCGTAGATTTAATATCGTAATTGTAGTTTTCATCAGCATCCAAAGTGAAAAATAAAGTTAGCGCGAAAGGTGGACTTAGACTGGCACGGAAAAAATCGATCTTCGCGAGCCATTTGCTCAAAGACAGATTGATGTATTCCATCGGTATTAGCGCCATTTGAAGAAGCTCGAAAAATTCTATAAAATATTTTCTTAATTTTTTTTTGATATCAGTTCATCGAATTTTGGGACAGTTTTTTTGATCTCCTGAAAAATCGTTATGATGGCACTTACACCGTTTTGTCGTGTCATCCTTCAGTTAAACTTGACCTCTGTGAAACTTTGCACTGGCAATTTCTTTTATGAGATTCTTAAACTCTAGCTTCTCTGTTTTTCTGATTCGACACATAACGTCGCCAATGCATTCAGGTAATGTATTTGTTGGAACATTCATCCAAAAGTTGGCGCCCCCCTACACATGGCGCCCTAGGCCATGGCCTTTTTGGCCTAGGCGGTAATACGTCACTGCACGCAAGAAATACACATTCAGTATTAATATTCGGATGCGCGAGGAAGATAAATCATGATCTGATTCTCATTTTGAGCTCTATAATCGTGAGATCGCAGAACGCAAAGTACGAATATATGTACGAATGAAGGTAGGTATCTCAAGTAGCTGGTATTGTATACTATAGTATATGGGTCTCTGGAAAACTTGTCAAATTGCCGATTGGTGAATCTGCAAATTCAAGTGTAAACTCCGCAGCCGCTGATCTCGTCTTACTCGGCCGCAGCCGGTGCAGCTGAAATTGAGACCCTTCGTCTTGGGACTCGGGTGATGTCTGGTGATAGCGGATATAGCCGCGTGTAGTACTCGCTCGTTCACGCAGTCGCGGGTCCTCGATCGCCCGTTGGTTTCCAGGTATCTACAGCTGTGTAGATGAGATATAAATACGTGTGTATATATTTTGAGACGTTCGCGGCGTAGCATCGGTTCGCAGGCGACACGTTTACATACGTTTACACAGGCCATGGCGCGGGCGCAGTAGGCGAATTAATTTTATAACACATTGAACAGAGATGTGTTTGCCACGATTGTTCTAATCATTGCTATATTATTGTTACTTCTCATGTGAAGCATTATACGTATTATCTGAGTTACGCCGAACGACTTGACGCCACGTCAAGTAGAATCTGCGACAGTCGCGGTTGAATCCCGCCAATTCCACCCTATACGTCTACCGCCCGCGTTCGAAATCTCCTCCAGAATCCTATTCGTTAGTAGTATACGGTAAATGAAAAATACGATATCCTGCACTTTGCCGCAACGATGAATGAAACCTGTGAAAAAAGTTTCGATTACCTAGAGCAGTTGAAGCATGCCGGGAAACTCTGGTACATCGTCAACCCATACGAGACATCGTTCGAATTTGCGGAGGATGTGCCTGATTACTTTTCACAGGTAACGTACGCAATATTAGAGATGTACAAGTCGATACATACATAAGAAGTTGCAGTTGTCGCATTTGCACTTACAATATTGAATACCATAGGTTAACACGATTCCTGATGCTACTCTGCCCGATAGAAGCCAGATACTACCTATTTGAAAAAATCAACATTTGCAAAATCTCGAATTGTTTAAGGAAAAATGAGAACATTCTATGTTCCAAGAAGCAAAATTCCGCTTCACTATAACTTTATTTTTGAAAAAAGTGCGCCAAGACCCAGAGTTCGAATAACTTTGAAAATATTGTAAATTTAGAAAAAAGCATTGGGAGATATTAGTTTATCAGCACAAAGTACATTTTCCGAGATTGACATTAAGGTCAGAGAAATTTACCCTGCAAAGAGCCTGGACGTGGAATTGCCAATATGCGTATAGGTATAGCAGTTGGTGTATAAGTAAAGGATTGCTTCTACAACCCGCGCCTCTAAAAAAGTTGATTGTTTGCGGATTGTCGGGAAACTCTGGAAACTTCCACTGAATTGATGGGATATGCATTGCTGGTTGTTCAATTCAATTTTGAAAAATATACCAGAAGGCGTTGCAGTCCCTCGCTCGCTCGTTGGTCAGTGGTATTTCAATAATGTTATTATATTATTAGATAATAATAATATTTATTATTATATATGTGTGTGTGTATATAATATATTCTCGAAATCTATATATATATATAATATATAGACGTATAGCATATAGAATAACAGACGTAACTCAGGAAATAACAAAATAATTACAATGGAATTTTCTGAGTTACGTCCGTTCTAGCCGGCCCAGTGAGTTACGTCCGTTCTAGACTGTCCGCTGACTTACGTCTGTTTCCTTAGGACCCGTCGATATACAGTCCGCTCTCTGAGTAGTGCCGGGGATGGGCGGTTAGGGGAGTATTTTTCCTGGAACTAAGGTACCCCTACCACTACCGCGCGTTCGAGTCGTCGGAATTCATTTCGCTCTCGCTGAGTAGTGCCACTCCGTTTGCCACGCTTTTTCAATGAGCCACCGTGTGGCACTACTCAGAGAGTCGAATACGAAACTCGAGGTGAGCCGGTAGTGGGGGTCGCGTTCGAGCGAGAAAGCGGGGAACCGACATTACTCAGAGCGGCACAACTCAGAGAGCGGACTGTATGTAAATATTCTGTTGTAGAATTTCTAAACACCCAAACTTCCGATCTTCGTACTTTAATATACCAATATATTTAGATACACATTGCAAGTTTTCATACTTTATAAGTCTACACGGAAAATATTTTCTGTGCTATCGCCCGTCAAAAATGAGACGGCGAAACCCGAATTCAGGCCGTGGTGGTGGGGCGAGCAGTGCGTGGAAATTTTTTATAGCTTCTACTGGTAGCTTCACTGAAAGTTACACCGAATGTAGTCATTTAGCTTGATGTGCTGTAACTTTGACAATCGGTTTCATAACGTTCTGGTAAATTTGAACGCAATCACCGTAGATTTAACTCAGAAAAAGCGGTGTCAGATTCACCACCAAATACATATACATTTTTGTTATTCATTTATTCATTTTTTTTTGCGTGTATGAACGGGTTTTATGAGCTTTTTGCCTTTGCCATAGTGGATAGTGATTAATATGAATAGCGAGGAATTAATTCTTGAAATTAATCTTTTTATTTCTTCAGCTCAAGGAAGGACTCTTAGCATTACTCTTAGAAACTAATTTGTGACCGGTGGTCACAAAGATTTTAAAGATCGCTGCGACCGCTTATCTAATCGTAAACTCAAGGCCTCATACTTTAGGGGCTCTAAGATATCGTCCTGACATAAACCAGTACACTATACCTATACTACGTATTACCTATTACCATTTTGAGAATTTTTAATTCCGGTTTTAACGGATTTTTGCCTGTGATTTTGCCTGTGATTTTGCGAAAAATGACGTTTCGCCAAGTACACGTAATGTCGATACGAAAAATGTATTTCCACGTTCAGAAATTCAGACAAAGTACCGCGCACCTGCAGTTCGATATCAGATCCGTCGCTGCGAATTCACTATAACTACGTCAAGTAGTGAAATTTTCGTAGGAAGGTTTCATTCCTTGTGGTCCGCAGTTGTTTACGAATATCCAACCGTTATACAGCCATTATCGAGGAAGATAATATATGTATAGTCACTGCATGTTATAATTAATTCACAGGTTTGGTTATCATTCTTTGTACTCGTCACGCTGGAGAACGTGATATTATTTGCCAGGAACGGGAATTCATTTCGACTCAACGATCACATAACGTCACTGTCGCACTGGCTGTTCCAAGAGTCTGTCCGGTAAGCTGGAGCTGTATCCTATCTACAGGGTGTTCATTTTTAATCGCCCCAAGCCGATATTTCCGAAACTAAGCAAAATATGAGAAAATGTTTCAAACAACGTTTTCAAGGTTCGGAGGGGGAAAAACCATGAGCTGGCCAGATTTGTTGTCAGTTGCACTACCAAGGTCAGGCAAAGGTCAGACTGGTTTTTTCAAATGGAATGGTGTATTTTTCTGTTCGGAATCCGAAAGAGCATCAAATTTCGAATTTCGAAATACTCTCAATTTTTTTTTAAACTTGACCAGTAATGAGATGCGAGCCGGGTAGATAAGTACGGAGCAAGATACCAATAAGGTGTAAATTCTCTTTATTCGGTTTCTGGGAGTAAATAAAGGGGTTACAGGTTGTTTTCGTGTATTTTATCGTTCAATTTGTTACGTTAGGGTTTATCTTTGTTTGATTCATTCTTCGAAAGTACCTCCGTCAGCCGAATCAGTGCTTAACAGGCTGATTTCTATCCGTAATCACATGGTCCAAAGGTGAAAATCGTGAAACTGACTTTCGAAGATGATTGATCAAAACGCACAGTCGACAGCAAAATTAGCGAGCTATTAAGAAATTGGGTTGCAAATCATCGCCGTATCAAATGACACATCAATGAAGTTGTTTTCTGGCATTTGCCCGGTACTAATCTACCTGGCTCGTATCTCATTACTGGTCAAGTTAAAAAAAAATTAAGGGTACTTCGGAATTCAAAATTTGATGTTCTTTTAGATACCGGAACGAAAAATACATCATTGCATTAAAAAAAACCAGTCTAACCTTTGCCTGGCCCTGGTAGTGCAACTGACAACAAATCTGGCCCGCTCATGTTTTTTCCCCCTCCGAACCTTGAAAATTTTGTTTGAAACATTTTCTCATATTTTGCTTAGTTTCGGAAATATATCGGCCTGGGACGATTAAAAATGAACACCCTGTATATGTACGAAGTTTCAAGTCTGCTACTCGCTCACGTATATAATGCCGTACATGGACGTAACATGCGAATGCCATAATTCATAAGTCTATAAGAATGCCATAAGTCTATAAGATGGATGAGTATCAACACTTTTGCTAAATTTCCTCTGCCATAATTGTGTCAAATAAAACGCCTCGACTGTATTACGTAAAGCCAACAGTTGGCTATACGCTCACACAGAGTTCACTAATGCAGTCCTTCAAACAGTCGCCGGAACGTTGACTGTCATTTTTCAGACTCTATAGTTGACAAAGGCCCCGACGGTTCTGACAATATTTGACCTAACTTGACTTGGAATTATTTTACACGGGTTTTTATTCTACAACACCGCATGCCGTATAAACTCACTAGCCGGGGTAAATCCGATTGAGGCCAATATAATAGGTACATACATCCCTCTCGACTGTTGCTTGTGGTTGCTTGTCGACTGCAGTTCAACGAGAGAATAAAATTGCTACCTGGCTATCTATACTATAATCGTTTACCCATTTATCGATGCTCATATAATATAACTTTAATGCGTCGTAGGATTGTGTCCCGAGGGGCTGAGCACTGGACGTACATCGCCGTATACGACAAGTACCGAATGTGGAACTTGGGGTGGAATGATCCGTGGACATGGTACGCAGCAGTGGTTGGAGTAGACTTTTGTTACTACTGGGTGCATCGAGCAAATCATGGTTACTCATTATTTATAGCCATAATAATCCCGTTGAACTCCCCGCCCGGAATACGCTGTGCACCCCGCCGTTTGATTTGTACCGACCGGATCCTTATCCGTTTCAGAGATCCATTTCCTCTGGGCCCAGCATCAAGTACACCACAGCAGCGAAGAGTTCAACCTGGTCGTAGGGCTCAGACAATCCGTGTTTCAACATTGGTTCAGCTTCGTGAGTACATTTCTAGGTCTTGAATCACATTTGCATTTCAGTGTATTATGCGAAGGAGCAGTTTTGTTGGCTGCGGAAAATGAAAGACTCTCGGGAGCAACCATGCATTAGCTACATGAATCACTTGCAGCTATTATGATGTTGGCGACATTTGTGCGCATAGGTTTCGATAAATTTTTTTCCCCCGCATAGGCATGGAAAAGTCACTTTTTAATTGACACCTGTTTTCGGTTCGTGAAGTAACACTTCATAATATACAGCCAACTTTAGAGACGCCCTTTGAAAATTTTGTTCGGTGGTTGTGATACGCAGTCCGTGTCTTTCCATGCGCCGCACGAACTGCGCATCTCACAGCACCCGTTTCAAAATAATAAACGGCAGTTAATGCAGAGTTCCGAGTGTGTATCTGCACTGGCGTCAAAGTGACTTTTCATGCCTTTGTCAGTAAAAATAGTGTCTGAGGCGTTCACTTCAAGTAACCATCCGGCAAAGTTATGTCTTTCGAACGAGCCGTTGGTGTGCCTGGCAAACCTAACGAAGAGTTTGGCAAAAAATTTACTACATGCGCATGCCGCATAAATGATGATTGTCATTGTTCTGTGACACCCCATGATTTGTCTTCTCTCGCTCGGATACACATATACACACTGTTTGAAGTAAAGTGTTAAAACAGGCCCACCAAAAATTTTATGTCGATCCCAACATTTTTCGTTGCATTATCGAATGAACAAGTGTCAAAATTGCATATTGAATGTTAAAATGATGTATATGAATTTGTGTTATAACGACATGAAAACACAAAAATTTATAGGAGTGGATCTACCGGGACACTTTGTCTACGTGGTTAAATTTGTCCAACGGTGCACGTATTGCGTACGCGTGTAGCGTATAGGTATCAACATCCAACGTGCATGTGCATATGCTCAATTTTATTTTCCAGATGTTTTATTTGCCCTTGGCACTATTCCTACCACCGTCACACTTTATTGCCCATCACCAATTCAATTTGATCTATCAGTTATGGATTCACACGACCGTTGTTGAGGATTTAGGAATTCTTGAGTTTGTTCTCAACACCCCGAAGCATCATCGCGTACATCATGGTTCGTAATAATTGTTCGTCATTTCTTGATCCTTGTGCGACACGTACGTCACGTACGTAATCCTTTCAACTATACACCAATCATACCTGAAAGCTCATGAATCTGCGTGAGGTACAGAGAATTTTTATGGTGAGGCTGCACACCCGTTTACTTTACCAGGGGGCAGTATCTCACCGGAAATCCTCGGTATGCGAGCGGCTATGGTACATGCAACAGTTTGATCAAGTACGTCTAACTTATACTTCTGGTGAGACGCGGTTCGAAATTTGAGTCGCTTATTGTTAGATACGGTTCAACTTCACAGTACAGTGGCTGGCACAAAAGTGCGCCTTCGGTTCAAACGGGTGTCCATACCTTAAATACAAATTTATGTACATCTAATTCCATTTTCATACGTATTTTCCGCACAGGCTGCAATCTGTACTGCTTGGATAAAAATTACGGTGGGGTGTTCATCCTGTGGGACAGAATGTTTGGCACTTTTATGGACGAGAAGCCAGGAGAGGAAATTATTTATGGCCTTGTCTCGAGCCCGAAATCCTTCAATCCATTATACTTGCAGGTGACGTATAACTTTTCATCGGTTCTTTTATAACGTTGATGATTTGCGCTGTTACGGTAGTACCATTAGTCCCATTCAATCGCGCATTCACAAATTCTTGGACTATAGTATTATCTATACAATACATACCTAGTACCAAACTATTTCAGACCTTTTATACCGAAGCTGTGATCGATAAATGTAAAGAGACAACAGGTTTCTGGGACAAATTGGCCGTTTTTTGGAAAGGGCCGAGCTGGTTTCCAGGAATGCCACGTCTTGGTCTCGACCAATTCAAAATCAATGTAAGTAAAAGTCCAAATTCACCTATACGCTGCATTTGGATGGCCATAATATTGAATACGATAATTGGGCAGCGGCTCAAATCGCTATAGGTATGCCTGCGGCCTAGCAGACGACTGTCAATAGAGGCTATTTTGTCATTTACTCACCAAAGTGTGTTCTCGGTGGTCGCGCTTTTTATCTGAAATCTCTCACCTGGCAATCTGAGGGAGGCCTCTACCCCCTTATCTCTTTGTATACATATGTACGCTCGTTACACCATGGC
Organism: Euura saliciscinereae; assembly: GCA_018420115.1. NCBI lineage: Eukaryota > Metazoa > Arthropoda > Insecta > Hymenoptera > Tenthredinidae > Euura > Euura saliciscinereae. The sequence continues at coordinate 39,525 of JAFFZH010013340.1, forward strand.
GAATAAACTACTCAATCTTGGGGTTTTACAGGCTCTACTACTCGTTCACGCCTGGATGGACCCCGAACGGTTATTGTTCCATGTGATTTCAAGTGTTGTTTTTGCTTTCCTTGTAGTACATTCTTATCGGGATTTAGTTTTGAGCTATCCTTGTTTCCGAACCTATTCCCGAATGATCTAAATGTAGGTACTTATTTCTGGCTGTATCTCCTTCTTCTGTGCTAGCTATCGGCCTATCGATATATTTTCTATGTGTCGAATTCGTATGCTTCTATGTATGCATGCTTCGAACTGCTGTAATATCTTTGACTTCTGTTATGATCTGTACCTATTTATATAGAGTATATCTTGACCAAAACTGACATTAATATGAATAAATATGAATACACCATATCATCTTTTACAACCACTACACTACTACTACTACTACTATTGTCATGACGCGTACGCGTATCTTTACGTACCTATGTGCCTCTGTGCGGAGCTTTCGAGAACGTAGATAATATAAATAATGTCAAGTCTTTGGATCATTTCGAACTACTAAGTCTGAAAGCAAATGATTTTATCTAGATCTAGATATCTCATAATACTCATGTTCACAAAGAGATTAGGTGATTGATGATGAGAGCCAATGGTATTTTCAGGTAACCTCGAGGTCGATCTACGACGTTAAAATACCAACGTGGAAGAATCTCTACGTTGCGTCACATTTTGGTATCGTATTCTACAAGCACTGGCGGCTTTGCATCGGCGGTAGGGTGGGTACACACATACAGGTATACTTATATAAATTATGTAATGGCAGTCACCAGTCACTTGCGAATACACGCGTCGTTTGATATTTGGTATATGCAGGAACTGAGGATTCACTGTTTTCACTCTGTCCCAATATTCTATACTATAGCTATTTATAGCTATACTATAGGTACAGGGTATGACAATCATCACCTCTTTCAAGTATACAGAATACTGCAGACACGACAACTGTGATTGTGCCCTATATCATGATCCTTCGTTGATACGAGTACGAAGTACTCTGTGTGGGAGTCCCATTCGTTCAGACGCTTCTCATTTTACTATCACTATATTACATCACTTACATAATATACCAGAGAATTTACCCTAATAGTTATGATGTTATCGTTTTGTCTTATTTTGTACACATTCGTATACCTATATACAAATTCTCAGTTTTCATCCACTACATCTATCTGTCATGTACTTACAGACTGTACGAACAATTTGCGTAACGAGAGAATCCCTTTGTCAACTCAATGGCAATAAAGTTGAACAGACTCACATAGTCACATGGTTCAGCTCTATACACGATGCGAATGTATTATTTTCAGAATCTGGGTCTCGCAGTGATAACAAACAACGTGTTTGCGCTGACGGCGATTGGTATGCTGCTTGACGATAGCAAGTACGCAGCGGTCGTTGAATTCGCCAGGTGCGTCTTGTTTTTGAACGTGATGAGAATAGAAGACGATGCAACGTTAACCACCCCGGACATGATCATGTCATACGTCCACCTCGCCTCCTGCTGCCTCTGGGTGGTGTACATTATACGGGAATTGAAATGATTCTCCCTCATTATTTCCTACATGGTATCGACCAATCGACCCGTGTATGCTGCACATAGGTGTGCACTAACCGAGTGCACCGTTGCACGCAATGTGGGACATATGGGGTCGTCTACTATTCTCCTACCTATTTACATTATACGTACGGACAGCTGTTATCGCCGAACACCAGTAAACGTTCTTCAAGATTAAAATGTTTACAAAACATGGCATGATTTTAATTCAACAGCATTAATATGATACAAGTTCCAGAATGTGTAAGTGGGATTTGAAACACGAATTTATCACGCATATGCGATTGCTATACAGACATAACACGCACATACCGTATATTATATGGGTATTGCGGCAAATAAGTATAGACGCGTATAATGGCAATAATAATATTGATAGTGACAATAATAATAATGATAATAAAAATGATCATGATAACGACGGTAATGCGAGTTTATACTGTATGAAATATTCTAGTACGTAACAATCTAATTGCGTATATATAATGTCATTATACATGTAGATTAATAGATGTAATATCAAAACACGTAGGCTCTTGCTAATGGAAACGGACAATTTTGCGCAGCATTGTTATTCGCCACCTTTTATAACATATATAGATATAGATATTCTATGTATGTATATGTTTGTGTGTGTGCACGTGACATAAGCTTAATTGTAATAACGTAATTGAGGTATTGTCCGAAGGAACAACATCGCGATAGTAATAAAAGCAATACAGTCAATTCTTCAATATTCATATGCGTACTCGCGACTCGCGGCCATTCCCTCCACCTCAAGTTTTTCTTTCGTCCTCGGGCGGCCACGGTGGGTGGCAACGGTGAACAGCATCCCGGCGGGTAGACGGAGATTCAATTCACTGCCTAAAGTAAAGCACTCTAGAAAAAATCACGCAAATCGAAGAAAAGCTAATGGAAACATCTATTGCCAACTAATCCTGCAAATTATGGTAGGTACTGTATAGCCAGCTACGTACCCCATTTCCATACTTCCTATGGATTTAGTGGCAAATCCACACACATACACACTTACCGTGCTGTTTTATACCTATTGTATAGGTATGTTTACGGGCGGGCATCCGTATTTGACCCGAATCGATTACTTGTCTACTATTGAGTGAATGTTCATGATTGATTCAGGTATATTTACTCGGCGCATTGCTCACGGACGAGTCAAACCGTATAAACTTTTTTGCGTCAAGTAATTAGTACGTAATAGGCATAATTTTATTTTGCCTTATAGGCAAGCATTGGGTCACGTACATAAGCTCTGGCTCGCATGTACATATGCACACACAAGCACGGTATGTCGTATGTGGTGTGTACTAGGGTAGACTGGGTACGGTTGTAACAGTTTTCGGTTTTGCCCTTACTGAGCTCAAACTACAGTGAACACATCAATGTTCCAAATACCATAGCAAATAGCATTCAATTGCTGACAAAATGGCGCTAAGTAGGACTCTTTAGCATAAATAGAAAAAAGTATGAGCCTGTCCAAAAAAATCGGCAAAGTGTTACAACTGACCCCAACCCTAGGGTCAGTTGTAACACAAGATTTTTTCACAAAATCAGATTTTTTATCAGGATTTTGATGAGTATCACACATTCCCATAAGGAATACGTGTTTGAGGAACTAAAAAATATAAAAATAACTTTTCATCACCTCTTGATGGCCGAATATTCCCATTTGGATAAAATCTTATAAATACAATGTTTTTTTCCATATTATTATTATTATTTCCTAACATAAACTACGATAATGCCTGAATAAAAGAAGGAAAAGGAATGTTGTTAGCTGTAATCATCCGCTATCACATGGTCGCAATGTCCCCAGCCCAACTGTTACAACTGACCCCAGACGAGTTTTTTCACTTCAAGTCAAAATTTCATTCATTCTCTCGAATCTATCAACTCAAAATACTGTGAATACTGACACAGAATTGGCCAAGGAAACATATGAAAAAAAGAAAAATTGAAGATTTACCATGGAAGTCTAATTATCGATGTTTAACTAAGATTGTAAGAACTTACTTTAGGCCCGAAAATAACAATGGGCTCCGCTACCCACTAATTCCGCTTTGCACGGAGGACCGCCACCTACTAATGTGCTAGTTCGGACCACTTGCACAGATTATCAGGCGGCGGTATATAAATGTCCTACCCTTAGTTTTCGAGATATTAACAATGTTACAACCGTACCCAGTCTACCCTACGTTAGAATTTGGATCTAATATTACAGAATAGGTATATAATACTTGTATGCATACCCCGTCATCTTTTACGTCCCGTTGTTCGAAGAGGTGTTTTTCAAACTGATATTTGTGTGGCTCGACGATTCGTTTGTGGAAATTCGTCTGACGGAGAAATTGTCCGTGTCGCTTGTCTCCGTGTAGTTTCGGTTACCGCAGCTTTCGTCCGCGTCGTGACTCTTGTCCGCCACAGTGTTGCTCTCGTGGTGTTCCGAGAACGGTATCTCCAACGAGTCGGAGGATATTCGCCTGCACGTGTTGTCGAATTGGTCGAAAGCGTCCGGCCGCGATTCCCTCGGGTCTCGGGCGTTGTTAAGAGAGTCCGAGCTCAGGGACGGGAGGTCCAACGTTGTCTTCATCTCTAATGAATCCGAACTCCGGCAGAGGGGATCACACTTCTTGTCCATATCCTGTTCATCCAGTTCCAACGAATCCGTACTAGTCTCCATAACGTTCCGTTCTATCGGCCGAGCCTGCGCCGCGGAGGTGCACGCATCACCGATTCCCTGCACCGTCGTCCCTGGACCCTGCGGCCCTTGTCCTTGTCCTTGCGTTGGCCCATGCCCCGGACCACCGAGGGACTTACACTCAGTCTCCGTAATCTCAATTTGTGAAATGTCGTCAGCCGTGTCGTCCTGACGATCGAACTTTTCCACGTTCGACTGAGCGATGCGTATGATTTCGTCGATCTCCTTTATACGCCTCTCATAATCGTCGGAACCCGATGTACTGGGATTGAACGATGCCGGAGCGCTGGCTTCGGCCTTGGCCCGGGCCAGACTCTCGAGCTTGTACCGATTTTCAGGACTCTCGTGATCGAGGAGGTCCTCCTCCTCTCTAGCGCGGAGTTCTATCATATGAGCCTCCCGGCAGGCGGTTTCCAAGCCTTCGAAATCCTTCAACGACGACAAAGAGATGTCGTCGCCGTGACCGGATCGACTTGCGAGGTATCGCCTCGGTAAGCTACCGTTGTTAATGGAATCCTGGGAGCCGCAGAGCGCCTTCTTGGCATTCTCCAATGCGACGGCACTTTCCAGCGTCTCGAATTCCTGCAAGGAGCTCAGCGACAGATTGTCGTGTTCGGAAGGCTTGGTAAAGTACTTCCTTCCGGCAAGGACGTCGTACTCGGGCGTGCTACCGAGACTTCCCCGCGTGCTGCCGATGCTGCCGACGGACTCCTTGTGGCTACCCAAACTCCCGAAGCGACTGCTACCGGCCTCGAAGTCCGTGATCTCCTCCTCTTTGATGTCCTCGAGCGGACCGCGGTCGTAGTCGATCTCATAACCGCGGGCGTCGGTCTGAAACTGCATCTCGACCCACTTCTTGCCACCCTCGTACTGCTCCTCGTCCGAATACGACTGAGAGTATTGTTCCTCGTTCGATACCTGGGGTGGGCTCTCCTCTGACTCAAAGTCGAAGAGTTCGTTGTTCCTCGAGGGGTGGCTCATCGACTGTGCTCTATCCGCGTTTTTGTTATTAGCAATCAAGTTCTCCAGCTCCCTGTCGTAATTTTTCGCGCCAGCGCACACTATGCTGCTGGTGGTTATGTGGATACTCTTGCCCTCCGAGTCCAACTCCTCGGCCTCCCTGCCAACTTCTTCGATGACGACAAAGTCGTCGATAATATCCGGCTTGTCGACCAATTCGAAGGAGTCGCTGTCCGGGGAGCGTCGATCCTGTTTCTCTTTGTTATCAATTACAGTTTCTAGCGACATCCCGGACGTTGACGAAGTCGACATGCTGGTTTGTTGGATCGACGTCAGATCCGGTCGTTGCCCAGCTGCCGTGAGCTGTTCGTCCGCATCAATCGCAAAGACAGGCCCCTTTGGCCCAACCTCCACTTCCAACTCCACGTCCAACTGGACGTTCGAGCCAGTGACAGCTGGTTCGGTACAAACGTCCGCGGTTGCCTGTGCTCGGAGTGAGTTTGCGGCTGCTTTGGTTAAATGGCACGATTCCCCATCCCGCACCGCGTCCTGGTTCCTCGAAGTCACCTGAGTACAGACGCTTTGGACCCCGTCTTCTACGACACGCGACGTCGTCAGATCCACAGACTGGGGGTGCGGACACTGTGCAGGGAATTCGTCCCCTTCGACCAACGCTGTGGACGTGGCGTTGTCCATAAATTTGTTCTCCTGCATGTTCCCGCAGGTGGTGGTCAAATTTTGACCAGCGTTGTCCAGCTCCGTTGGTTTACAGGGCTCGATCACATCGGTGGCTCCCACCAGGGCCTCGACGTCTCCATGGGACTCGTCAATATGTTGGAATATCATTTCGGAAGACCTCTTCATGCGACAGGGCAATGCAGCATTTTCGATGGCGGCAGGTGCGTCCGATGGAGAAAGTTGTATGTTAACAGAGTTCGGTGAGCATGGAATATTCGAGACACTCGCCGCCTCAACGGCAATCAGATCCTCCTCGAGGACATGGTCCACGCTTTCGTCCAAATGATCCCTATCGAGGTCGCCCTCGGAGGGTACCAGAGTTTCCGAAAGCTCGCTGGAACTTTCTATACTGGCCAAGTGACCGGAACTCTCGGAATTGAGAGATTTTATCGATTCTCTGGAACTCAACGAGCTAATCGCCGTGTGATAATCCTGGGAGGTAGGTCTCGAGGCCGATGAATTTTCAAACGACATCATAGCCGTTTCGTACTCCGACGCGGTACCTGAGGGCAAACCCGACTGCATTGCCTCAATATCCGACGAACTTGGTCTGCTGCCGCTCCCAATCTCATAGTCACACGGCTGGTAGTTACTCTCGCCGGAACTAGAACCGACGTCGGTCTCGCTGTCCATCTTGAGCTTTTTTGGAGCTCTGGCTGGCTTGTGCCTTCTCCTCGGTGCCGGTTGAGGGGGACACATGAGGAACCCATCCTCTTTATTGGTCTCGACGTCGGAACTCGATCTGCTGGCTGGGACGGGGACGGGGACGGGGAAGGAGATCCGACCTGCGGCAGGCAGGTCACTCCCGTTGTTGCCAGAATTTGTGGCAAGTATTTCGCTAGTCTCTGCAGCGGCGTATGGCTCACATTCTGCCAACCCGGCCCTTTTCGGAAGTTGATCCGTTTTCGGTTCGGATTTCACCTCTTCACCCATCTCCGCACTCCGATTCTCGGTCAATTCGAGTCCGACTACTTCTAATCCAAGATTCTCATCATTTTCTACGGTAGACTCGTCGTGCGTATATCTAGGCTTCGCGAGTGGGGAGTCGGCACCAAGATCTTCACGAGCCTCACCTTGGCGTACCTGTTCATCTGCAGGCATAGCCTTGTAAAGAAAAGGTAGTTCGTTCGGTATAGACTCCGGCTGGAGCTTGAACTGGAACTCCGAAGGGGAGTCTTTTATTTGGAAAACAGTTTCGCTATTCTCACTCAACTCCTCAATCAAATCCTGCTTAGCTGCCTCTAGAGATTCTTTAACTTCGGCTATTTCCTTTTTTACCACTTGGTCGAGAACCGTGATAGCATACCTGGCGCTCAGGTCAAGGCTTGCCGCATCCGCCTCTCTCTTGGCTTTAGCACTGGCACCGGAACTGTGATGGCTCTTCCCGCGATCTCCTCTTCGTTGGCGCTCTGGCGCTGCCTCATCTTCCCTTGCAACCGTGTCGCTCGCCGAATCTTTCCGCGTCGAAACCGACATCCCATTATCAACGGAACTCGTGTTCTTCGTTGCGTCGTTCCGTTCTTCCGGAATATCATTTGCGCGATTCTCAGCACCCTTTGCATCAATCGCATGCGCTTCTTCGACCTCTGCAGCCCCGAATGTTCGTTTCTCCTTTGGCAATGTGGGATCTTCTTCTGCCGCTGTGACCTGTAGACCTTGTTCTTTGCTTGTCCTCGACGGACCTTCAAATTCTTTGTCCCGGATACGATCGCCTTCGTTCGTATCCTCGGCTCTGTCCAATTCAGTCGATTTGATGTTCCGTTCTCCCGAATACTGCGTCTCAGCCACCACCGACTCGGGTTGTCCCTCGCTCTCATTCCATAATTCCCTTGCCGAGGTTTCCAAGACAGAATTATCCGTTGGGGTCTTGGCATCGAATTCCTTCTGCAAAGTATCCATCAACTCCTGACAGCTGATGTCCAAATTATTTTCAACGAGTTCGCTCTCCAATTGTTTGTCGCTCACGGGAATCACCGTAAACTTAGTCCTGGGCATTTCTTTGGGGATCGATGGCCCAACGGTCTCACTTGCCACGCCAATCCCCTCACAGTGGAGGACGTGGCTCCCCTCCGCTTCCCGTGCAGGTTGCGTATCGTCGTTCTTCACCGCCTCTTCGATGCTCAACTGTTTAACAACTGACTCATACGCTTCGAGCTCCTGATTAAATACCTGAGATGGTTGCAGTGGTTCGGATATTTCAATTTTTTCATCTCCGATCATCCAGTCGACAGGCTTTATGTCGAGACTCCGTATTTTTATTTTCGGCGAGGCCAGCGGTGGACTGTCAGCATCGAAGCTGCTGATCTCGCGGCGCAGTACCATATCGTAGTCGTTTTTCGCGAGTTCGACGAGCGCAGGATCATCGATTGAATCTGTCCGCTCAGAAATTGTACTCGGGCTGATAGTTATGTCTCTCTCCGGATAAAGTCTAACGTTCGAAGTAGCCGTCGGCAGAATCTCGTCGTTCGCCGCCAGATCTCGACTCACTATGGATTGAGGATTAACGAAATTATTGTCCGGTTCCCATTTGATTGAATCTTCCGCCACATCAATTTCTGAATGCCCAGGTTCGATGATCTCCAGCACTCTCGCGCCTGATGTCGGGAAGGCTGCCGAATCCCGAGCGGCTAATTCATCGAACGACTCTTTTCGCGAGAAGACTGTGGTCTGAACTTCTGGATCGACAACAGCTTTCGACGATTGCCGTTGTATATCCTCGATCCGGTCGACGACCATGACTAGTTTCCGTGCCTCGCTGGATTCACTGGAGTCGCCCTCCATTACCTCCTCCATCTCCGTGTGATCCGACGTGGTGCTGGGGCTGACCGTTATGTCCCGCTCGTGCGACACCCTGGCATTTGAGGTTCCAAATACTAGACTTCCGTCCCCGTTCCGGGATCGCAGTGACGAGTCCTCGTCCTTTGTCAAGTCCTCGCTTACGCTGATGCTGTCCTGCTGGGTAACCTTATCAAAAGTACGATCCACGTTGGCGTCGAATGATCGCAACCGAGTCGACCTCTCTCCGTCTCCCGCACCTGAGTTCAATCCCCACGTTGCATCGTCGCGGATCACCGCGTACCCCTCATCGTGTGACCTGCTCGCTATTTCAGTTTCTATGGATTGGATTATCGTTTCGGCTATAGCACGGGCTTCGGACTCCTTAGCTGACCTACTATCATCTTCCTTGACGAATTTTACCACGGACTCCGCTGGTGCTTCGGCTTCGTAATCGTGCCGCTTGGCTACAATGTTCTCGAGCCTCGAGTCAGCTTCAGTTGTATCAAATCCTTCCCCTGGCGTGCTCGCCCTTTCCCTATCCTTGCTCAACGCAACCTCTTCGGAGGTGGAGGTTGCTGCGGTAGATTCTGACGGACGCGCCGCCTCCGCCTCTTGAAAATCTCTGCGAATCTCTACACTTGCGCAAGCAATGTTCTGACCGAGTTTGGCAACGTTCGTTTCCGTAACGATAACACCGCGTTCGTCCTCGAGCAATTGTGAGGTCCCCTTTTCCGCGCATTCAAGGACCGTCTCGCGTGCCTTACCCTCGGCAACGAATACTCCGCCGCCATCGAGTAGTTTCACAGACAACTCGCTCTCCGATTCAATTTTCAATTCGTTCGCATCGTGTTCCGTTTCCACTACCCTTTGCGTGGGCGACTCTTTCACGAAGGCAGACTCAGTTTTTTTTCTCTCCTTTTCTTCGGAACGTTCTCTTTCTGCTAGCGAGACGACAGTCTTTCCCGCAGGTGTTGTGATCTCCGATGACAGGGTCTCCTTCTCCTCGCTCTTTGCCGACAACCGGTGATCGACGGTCGACTCTACGACAGTGAGTCCGGTCTTGTTGACTCCCGGCATGCTCCCAAAGAAGTTTCCCGCGTGAAACGCCTCAGCTGGGTCAGCCTCGAACGCATCGCCGGTAAACCCTTTCGACGTGGCCGAAATACTTGTCCTAAATGTTTCCTGAACCTTGGACTCGCTAACGCACAGAATTATCTTCTTCTCTCTTCTGAGCGACTCGTTGATATCGCAGGACTCGTGGCCGAAATGCGGCAGATCTCTCGACGCCGTGTTTCCGAAGAGTGGTGGACCATCACCTCGAATATCTGCCACCCTGGCTGCTGCTGATGAATTTTTCTTCAGCTCCTGTACAACGTGTGCCTGAGCTTCATTGTGGGTCTCCCTCGGGTGCCTGGAGCTGTCCTCTAGTTCGGTTTTCAGTGTTTCAGCAATCCGCTTCGGTATACGTGATTCTGCTTCTTTTCCCTTGGATTGGCCAGCAGCTACGTTTCTGCTAGCCTTTCGCGATCCGTCGTCGATTCCAGGCCGCGGCAGTGGCGGGGCTTTTACTTCGGTCGTAACAGGAATTTTACTTGACGTCGTGAGTTTTGGTTTCGTTGTTCGCGTCTCTTTTTCAGTCTTGGCCGTACCAACGTGCTTCGGTATACGAGATTCAAATCCCTTTGTGATCGTATGAACTTTCTCTTTATTCGATTGTTCATTGGTCAGCACTGGCACACACGCACTCAAAACTTCTTTTCTCAAGAATTCCCGACATAACTCCACCTCATGTCGAGACGTTAGCTTGTCCAGCTGCTTGTTCCTAAAATCATTGCCCCCCGCAGCTTCTAATATTTTCTCACTTCCATGATCATCTCTCGATAATTCACTCTTTTCTCCGATTCTAGACTGATCTGCTTCAGCCCGTTTACGCTTATCATCCTTCAGTACCGGCGGTTTCATATCTCCACCAGCGTCAGATAGTGCCTCGTATTTGTCGCGTGCAAGATCGGCAGTTTCATCTACCGGTTCTACGGCTACTCCACTTGTACGGGCTACAGGCTCGAGTTTCAAGTTCGTGGGGCCAAACTCAGACGCACCGAAGCTCTCGCACATCCTGTCCGTCGCCGCCGACATTACTTTGGAAGTTTGATCGAATCTTATCGGTTTCACTTGGTCCACCTTGTCCACCTTGTCCACCTTGTCCACTTTGTCCACGTTATTCACCGGCACATAACCCGACGTTTGTTTCCTTTCTTCGTGGAGCATATCCTCGCAGACTTTGCTGACTGACACGAATACTGCTGAAATAATCCCTCCATCACGCGGCCATAATTTTTTCACAAAACCTTCGCCGGCTGCGTTTACATCTGTGTCTTGCTGCTTACGCTTGTTATCATCTAATCTCGACTGACTAATTTCGGCAAACCTTTCACTCGCTTCTGGCAAAGTCTCGATCCGCATCCCTTGATCATCTGTCTGATTCGTACCGGATACCTTGCTGACAGCAGCAGTTAAAACTTTATCCATTTCGGTCAACGTCACACTGTCAGCACGCTTCTCGTACAACCGATCCTCCCGCTTCGTATCGCTATCAACTCGGTCCTTTTCCCTACCCCTCTCCCTGTCACTCCTTGCCGAGTCCGACTCACCCGCGATTTTCAAATTGAGTGCAGTCTTGGCAGGGGTCATCAGTTCTTTTTGAATCTGCTCCTCAAAGTAATGTGCCTTTTCAGCTACGGAACATTCGGATATGTCTGGGATATTGACGTCATCCGCGGTGTCGCTTCCCTCCTCAACCGCGCCCTCAGCCGCAACCTCTCCCTCGTGCTCCGAGGCCGGGCTGCTTTCCGAGAGTTGGCTATCGGTGACGTTGGCCGTCGACGGAAGGGAAGAGCGAGAAACTTCCGACTCGTATTGGTCCGTGTTGTTCGCATCCTTTTTCTTGGTAATTTCCTCCCAGAATTGGCGTTTTTCTGAGTAGGTTTGTTTCTCAACAATAACTTCAGGCGAGCCATCGTCGACGTCTCTTTCGCGGGCATATATTTTATTAGGATAGCTAGCATCTACGGTTTCTAGGGGACAAGCCGTTTTGTGAGCAAAGGAATCGTGGATAATGGCAGCATCTAGAACAACCAAGAATTATTCTCATATTATTTATTTCTTCTCAACAATTACGCATGTACACGACTATACAGCTCATTTCACTTTTCCCTCTTTATGTAGGGCGAATATCAATACGCGATATGTATGTAGTATGGTCGAAAGAATACACAGTACACTACGCATGCGGGTATCACTGTATTTGGTCAAGCGCATATGCCTATAAACCAGGCATGTCAAACTCATCGCAGCCTCTGGGCCAAATGAGTAACTTCGAACCTTGTCGGGGGCCGCAAACCCAAAAATAATCGAGTTGAAGTATTTTATTCGCAGTGTCTTTTGAATGTGCAATTTTCAAACGAGCTCAACATTTGATTGCGTAGATTGATCACACTTTTTTGTTATTTTTTTTTCAAACTGATACCATGACCCTTTCATTGCATGTTCTAGAATCCGAAAAATTCATAATCATACGTGAAATGCACGCTCTTAAAAATTCGGTTACTTCAAAAAGTCGTTTGTTGGATAAAAAAATTTATCTTCCGACGTGACACCGAACTTTCGAATTAACTACTAAAATCAGAACCAGGATTCAGTAACCAACCTTGAAGAATATAACTGGCCAGAAATAGTGCAGTGATGGCCACAAACGGTGTTTCCAAATCAAATTCGAGATTTTCTGAGGTTTTGTTTGACCACGACAAATGAAGTGCCCCTGGAATTGCAAGTAGGTATGCATAAAAAGTGAGGTCATCATTCATCGACACTATACGATTTTTTATGCACCGAGCGCCTTTCAACAAACCCATTTTTGGAGCACTCGTATTTTCGTGACAAATTAAAAAATGTATATTTCCAAACAAGACATTAAAGTCATCGTTTGGTGTTCCAGTAAACAGAACCTTTTGAGAATCGATCTGCGAGTTCACATTTAATTCACGTTTCGAAATAGGCAGGTTCGTTTTCGGCTGCATTATATGAAACTATGAAGATACTAGATACGCAATAACTCAAAACGGGCATTGGGTGTAACGAAATATATAGCAATAATAGCAAAGTGAGGATTTGATTGCTTTCATACCGAATAAACGGATTTTGATCTTTCGGCCTATATTGATAATAGTTTTTATTCCATATTTTTCGAAATCAATGCATAAATTTCCGGTGCTTGCGGGCCGCGATGTCTTTCTTGCCGGGCCGCGTGTTTGACATGCCTGCTATAAACCAATTCAATCTGACTAGCAAGTCGATTGTGAGGAGAATACAAAAAATAATGAATGTAGTCCAGGACTTCTCTGACAGTGAGACTATATTTTATAATGCCACAGAGGCACGAAAAAATGGTTGGATTCGAAAATTTGATAGCCTCAACTGATCAGTTTATTTTAATTTTATCCCCGTAGCCATTTGGATATTTTGGAATTGGTCAGGCTTATCCAGGTACAGCCCAAGTGGGGTTTGTTAAAACTATAAATATGGCCAAGCGTTATTTAGCCGTAATAGTTGAGAGTTTTTTGATTGGTTTAGTGATAATAGTGGAGGAGTTCATGGGTGTACCAATCAGCTTCGTTAACGAACGTTACGAAGCTGATTGGTACACCCATGGACTCCTCCACTATTATTTTAGCCGTAATGAAAGCATGAATATTTCAACAAACATTTTCCAAAAAAACTACGCTCACAAATGTTAGTACCTGACAATTCAATGATGCTACATAACTTAAGGGGTGTTCTCGTTATAATACCTACTCCCAATTGGCTGTTGATGAAAACATACAGAATAAAAGGTAACGAAACGAATATCCACTCCAGGCAGTAGACGACAGAACAAAAATCGACTACCAATTCGGCGATGCAGGTTGGGGTTTATTCTGCTATATAACTTTTTCATCGACAAGTTTACAATATTATAGTAGCTGTGACTGCCTTGGCCACCAAATACCAAGACTTGCGTGATATCAAAAATCATAATGCTCGGCCGGTATGTGCCCAACATTGGGAAAGTATTGAATGGTAAGCTGGGTACCGAGATCATTATTTTGGAGTTCTACCATCCTTGGCCCTGCGCTACAAACCTTGGCGACTAAAAGAAGGAGCACGAGTTCCGGTTCAAAAAGCAGTTCAAAAGCAGTTCAAAACCGTTGGGCGGCGGTAATGGTACATCAAGTCTGCGCTCGCAGCATTATCCAACTGCAATCGACTACACGCCTGATACAGCAGTTCGTGTTCCTTCTCTAAGTCTCCATGGTGCTGACAAAAACACCAATCATCCGCATAATTGGATCGGGTATTTGTTTTTCAGAGCAGAAACACAAAAGAAAGTTCGCCCTTATTTCTCCTCTGACGAGTCATCATCCGATTGAACGTTCATTTGATTTGAACATGTTATGATCTCACAGTGTTTTCACTTATCGATTTATTGAACTATTGTATTATTTCATTTATTTATTCACACATTTATTGTTCTCTGATCCTCCATTCGGAGACAATGGACGGACTAATACCCTTGCAGATCAGATATTTCTCTGTACAAGCATTAACGCGGGCTGGGGTACTGAAACATTCGCCGGGATATGTGGTGGGAAATGGGAAATGTGCTGCTGCAGATTGCAAATTTTCTTATCGCTTCGACCAGTACGAACATCGGAGGCTGATCCAGTGACGTATTACCGCCTAGGCCAAAAAGGCCATGGCCTAGGGCG
>JAFFZH010013342.1:0-17715 GCA_018420115.1 Euura saliciscinereae
TGAAATTTTTTTTTTTTTTTTTCAATAAACGAGTACAATGATCAATGTCAAACTTTTCAGACACACAGAACAGTCACGAAGCACAGAGAGAGAGAGAGAGAGAGAGAACAGATACAGAGGCAAACCATGTGTACTAGAAAAGTTTTAATTGTGTTTTTCGCTAATGGCCCGAAACCTACGCCAAATCCAATTCTCTGCAGGATTGAGATTAATGTTTGGTTAAATTCTTCAATTTGCGGCGTATACTATCTCGCATGCATCTTCTGTTCAAATGTACGTCGAATATCCATTATTACTGTAGTGAGAACGCAAAAAAAAGGCTTGTTATTCATAACGAAGCTCGAAACTTGATCCTGCGGTATATTTTTTGCGAACACCAGCGATATTCGTGTGGGTGGGTATTTCGGGGGCACGTAGAACCTCGTAAAAATTCAGATGGACAGTTGGCTGTACGTGTACATGGACTCTACAAGGTTTTACTACCGCGTAGTAAACTATAACAAAGCCATCATGGTTGACCCGTCCACTTTGAGTAGCATTAAAATAGGCAATAGGTGGGATTACCCGGTGTAGATAAAAGTGTAAAAAAACAAACAAACAAAAAAAGATAAACCAGCCACGGTGAACCAAACCCAGTAAAACTCTCGTTACTAACTCTGCATTATATACAGGGTGAATTCCTAACGACTCGTTGATCTGAATTTGGCTAGAATCGAAAAATGAGTATTCGGACACTTTAATGAAGGGTTCAGAAATCTCTGAAAGCCTTTCGTCAGGAATTCACCCTGTATGGAAAAATGTAAAAAACCCTTAAGGCGGTTTGCCACTTTAGACATTTAAAAAACAGGCTTTTTTAACGATGTTCCAACGACGGCGTAGTAAGGATTGCTTTTTACATTGAAAACAAGAAAAATGGCCACGGAAGAAGTCTTCAATTACAGAACTGATCAACCAATAGAAAAAATCGTACGCTATATCATAGATTTACCTAGAAATATTTTGTCCAAATTTCAAGTCAATTGGTCCAGTAGTTTTCGAGATTTCCTTACCACTAGCGACATTTGTTTGAAAATTGCACAATTTTTAAACCATCAAACGTTGTCTCTCATCTTTCAAGAAGGTCACTAAGCTGAAGAACATATATTCATCTTAATTTTCGGGATTTGCAGATCATTTTGTTTGGAACATGGCGTAGACACAATCCCTCCGAAATCTTTCATCCAGTAGAAATGGATGAAATTCATAGACTATTCTCAGATCATCATCATCCAAATCTTGGCAAAAGGTTTTTGTAATATGGCCTTGCGTTCAAAACGGACCAAAGTCTATTTTTCCGTTGTCAAGGGCACAGAAAACCCCTTGAAAAGCTAGACGGTATTATACTTCTCGCCGTTCTCCAAAGTGCGTAGATTGCTTTATATACATACCCTTGCCGCACAATTTAAGGGATACAATTTGCTGGTAAGTTAATTGAATTAATAGTTCATAGAGCTTGTATTACAGACCACGGTTTGGGGGTAATGAGAATTTGCGAAGCCAATTAATTCCAGACGGAATCCGTTTATTTTCTTCAGCTACTACGTCTTTCACCTTCGAACTTTTGTTTTGTATTTTTTGTCAAACGCTTTTCATCCCGTCTGCGGCTGACGTGACGCGGAGTTTCTACTCTCTTTCTCTCTTTTACATAAAATTGTAAAACTGTTTCGTGTCATCAGTCAACAACCTCGCCTGCACCTACTTAGCTATGCTTAACACGACGTTACCGCGTTACGTGACTTTGTTTGCTAATCGAAGTATCGTATCACATTATCGTGTTTCCTTGAAAATTTACCCGGAATAGCTGGAGGTAGAGGAAAGGGTGGAGCTGAGCCAGAATAAGGCGGATACCATCAGCCAGCACGTAACTCGGCTACGTTACGAGACGATATATCTATAGATACATGAACCAGATAGACATGTACACAAAAACACACATGCGATTATATCAGGTTATCGGACAACAGACATCGCGACTTGTGATTAGGCCTCCCTTCTCCCTACCATCTCGATCGTTAAATTTGATTTTCGTATTTAGATCGATTGATGCGATATCAATCGCTTCTCCATTGATCTTTACACCGTGACACAAACAACTGTTGGCTAAAAAAGTGATTATTATCATGTTTTTTTCTTTCAAGTCCACGAAATCAAGCCAAATTGAAGTAGGTACGTTGTACACACCGTTTGTGATAGTGTATCGAGTCCACTTATCAATTACTATAGTCTGTACCAAAATATTTGATCGTGCACAAAGCTTCAAAGGAAGACTGCACTCTTTGTAGAATCTAATGGATCGTGTACAAGTCAGCATCGCAGTTTTATCTTTTGTGGGATGTGAGTCCACTCGAGACTCTCAAGACTGCAGTGCAGCAGTGAGCCATTAAGCCATTGAACCAAAGATTTCCGTGTTTCGAATAGCCAGCTTGCTACGGTGTAACAAATTCTTTAGAGAAATGAGTTTTCTGGTATAACAAATTGCGCAGACAGGTAGTCAGGTGGGTAGGCGGACGGGAACCCACTAGCTGGAGTATCAGTTAAAAGTTGTACAAGATTGATGGTCGCGGCGAGAAGCATTCGCTGTAGTAAACAAACCGGCGGTACTCGAATCCTCGCCCCATAATGGCGACGAGGCCTTACTTGCTTTGTAAATTAAATAAGATGAAAGAGATGAAAGAGTTTCTTTTCTCTTCTCTTCTTATCTAAACGAGTAAAAACGGAAAAGGGAGAGGATAAGGGGGCAAATGATGGCTTCTGGCCACATCTTTACCGCTTCCCTTCAAGGTAAAAGCCTCTTACGTGCCGGAAGGCCGGAAGGCCGTAAGGTCGCCTGCCTCCGACCCCCCCGTACCTTCTTATTTTATATTCGATTCGTTTTCTCGAAGGACTTAGATCTAGCACTTGCATTATACGTACTGATAGAATTCGCCCTCTTTTAACACCGGAATCGCGACGCGACCATCTCTTCGGTTCTTTAACAGTATTTCATCTCATTCCTGTAGAGTAAATACAGGAAGATTCCAACCCCTAGCCTCCCTGGAGCCAGAGGAAACATTTACCCTGTCGTGTACTTGAGTTTTCTTCAATCGGAAGAAAAAAAATCCTGAGAAAAAATAAATAAATAAAAAATAAAACAGAGAAGAGAAGAATGTGAAATAAAGGGAGAACGTAGGTGGGCGTCTTAAGAGGTATGTTTTTTTTTTATGAATGTAAACCAACTCGACGAATAGCCATCTCTGAAAGTTTTCTCGATTTCTACATCAAAGAATTTATTTTTCATTTTTTTTCTATCTCAATTTTTTTTATTCAATTTCTTGTCACCCCGAATTCAATTTCAGACGTTGAACAAGATTGGTTCGCTCAAAATTCAATACGCTTAACACTTCACCGCACTTCGGAGAAGAAAGCAACGTCCGTGTCCGACGCCGCAGCCAATCCTTGGAGACAGCTGCGTCGCGACGTACTCGACACTTTTCCTTTATTTTTCTACTACACGCCCTTTTTTTCGGTCTGATTTACCTGAATTTCACACTAGACGCCGCGCTGTAAGAAAACTTCAATTTCAAATCACATTCCTTTTTTTTTCTTTCGTTCTCACTTCTTATACGTCAGAGCAACTTCTCTACACATTCTTTCACCACGGTAAGAAAACTGAGTCCTTCGACATGTCTGACTGAGTAGAATTCACAGTTTTACCTGGGACACTACACTGTTGTATAAACGACATATTCCAATATTTGATGAAAAAAACAAGATTAAACTTCGCGCTGGAAGAATCATGCAGTGATGCTGCCACCTAGCGGATTAATTGCATATTTAGTACCAACACCGCTCGTCGTAAGGTCCACTGCTGAATGGATTGTCAGCTGTTGTAATCTGCAGACGCCATTTTAGCGAGTGGAAGTTCACCTTTCGGCCACAATAGTGAGTCAGAATGATAACGTATTGATGAAACTAACCAACTTTCTTAAGTTCTCAAAGCCCAGGTCAATATTTTTTCGATCTCAATAAAAATATCACTGTCTCCGAAAGAAGCTCCGAAAGCACTATACAGAGGAGGTTAATATATGACTTGAGGACAAAATAGCGAAATGGCTTCAAAGATTCAAGTCTTGCCACTGATGTGAAACTGATACCTGGAAGTTGTGTCCCGGTATACCTAATATCTGAGCTACCTTAGCCACTATAGGAGGGGTGAAACTCTCTCCTCATAACTTTGCTCCCCGTGGAAGAACTTTGGAGAAACTTCCTCAAGGAATTTGATATAACAGGTACATGCATATCTAATATCTAGGTACGGAACCGGCGACAAATCCTATACGCACAGAAGAACGGTGGGAGAGCACTTTGGTTATTAAAAAGATGTCTGACATGAGTTAACGTTGAGTACCCGACTGTAGACAGTCCGTATCTAGTTCTCAACTCGCATCCGTAAGATGGAAATTTGTGTATTTTCTCTCTATGCCTCATGGAAATTTTCTACGAGTATAAATGAACTTCTTCATTTTCACCTGATTGTCCCGTCTTTGACTGGGCTTTTGCAGAGCTTAATAAACTTACCTACCTCAGAAGCTCTTCGTGACGTTGATACCAAACTCATTATGCATGTATATATACGATGGCAATAAAAGTTTGTGATAACTTTATACAACTTTGCGCGGTTCTTCGGGATTTTCGACCCTCTCCACTTCGGAGGCATAAGAGATGCATACCGGATACCCATTTTATTTATACCTCGCAAAGTGACGCGGATACTGTTTATTCCTTCATTTTCTGTTTCTTTCTTTTTTCTACCTATCTCCAGTGATTCAGAAGTTATTCGTCCACTTATAGACGAGTTATACACACACGGTAATAGAATTAGAGACAAATACGAAGACCGAAGGTGTACGGCACGCTTTGTTATGCTAAGCCCAATATACAGCTGGAAACTCCCGCGGAGACTAGACCGGATTCGATTGTCACGTTGATAGTACTTGATACTTGATAGGCCCGTTGATGTTTCCAAATTTTCGCATAAATTTAAATGCGTTAATAATACGTGTAACTATGTACAAACACGTTTACGCCGGTCGTAAATTACTCGCCCCTAAAGTTGCTCCAAGTTCTCACGCAGAGAATAATAGTCTTTCGTAACACCTGCAGCTTGGGGGTGTTCCATTTTCGATGTCGGTGTAGCACGCGTGAAGTACTTGATAACAATGAAAAAATGAAGAAGCAGTTCCTCTGAAACATGAATTCTAAAAAGTTTGCAAAGAAATGAATCAAAATAAACAACGAAGACGATCAGAAATTTTAATACTAGGCCAAATACTTGATTGATGAATATATTTTTGCGATAGCAAATAATAACTAATGCGCCAAATGGGGGAGATTTCCACAGATTGAAATAGAATCTTTAAAAAAACCATGAGAATTATAGAATCAACTTAAGGTGACTGTAAACAGCAATTGAAAATTATCAATTTTCAAACGTCACGTGACGTCTCGCAGACGCAGCGCCGCCAGACGGTAGAACTTTGCGTGTGACGTCATACGCGACCGGGAAATTCAAACGCTGTATTAAAAAAACTTGATTCTCGTGAAAACTAACTATAAACAATTAGGTGCAATTTGTTTTCCATCAATCCTAAAAATCATGAAACTTCCCCATTGCAAGGTACCTTCGTTTTCGTTGTTTAAGGGTTTGGCTGGGTAGATCAAATGTCAAGCTTTCCCAAAAAGGCGATATTTTACACTCGCGACACAGTCTGCTATTTTTTTTCCCTCTAGGCCTTTGATGAAGAAATAAGATCTTTAATATAGTTTCATAAGGCGAGTCAGATAAGGGATACGAGCGTTTAGTAAATGAATAAATAATTTAATCGTAAATTAATATTGGAGGTCTGATAATGATAAATATTTACAGGCATATAGCGGTTTAATTAAGTTTCAGGAATAATAAAGTGAAGGTTTATTAAAAATATGTTCCGTGAGGCTAGGCTTAAGCGAAACGACGCACCGCGTTATTAGATTTTTATTTACCTTTATTTACCATCATACACCTTTAGCCCCTAGCGTCGTCGACTCTACCCTCCCCCTCCCCCTTCCCACCTGACGGTCGTGAGTTATTTCGGTTAAGACCGCGACCACCTTAACGAACAAATTTTCAACTGCTAGCAAATGAATATTAATGGAATTAAGGGATCAATTGAATGAATATGCATTGTTCCCAGTGGAATATTGAGCACTTGCTACTCGCATTTATTAATTCTTACGTAGTTGGCTCAAAAAGCCAGACGTCAGCCTTCGCTCGCACATTTTAAACTTATCGCTTCATCGTAATTCCCGTTATTCGTTATCTACACACTCGAGACCTCAGAGTACGACGAATCTCTCATCTCGTATCATCAACCATCAATCGAAAAATGTCTGATTTGATTAAACGAAAAAACTTGTCAATATAAATACAAAACGTTACCTGGTCCCAACTGTTTCATTGATAAATTTTAGAGATCGAAATACTCGTTATCTAATCAATCACACGCTATTTCACCCAGGCCTTGTAATTTTGTTTGTCGATGCCAATTACTATGATTAACGTCGTTTGTGTCATGCACAAATTAATACAGGAGGCCGTAGTCGACTGACAGGAGCCTTCAACGTTAACGGTATCTTGCCAAAGCGAGTTTCCACGTGTGAGTAGATAAGCGATACCCTTCTCACATAATTCGCGACTATTAATCCAAGGAGATGTTATCAACCCATCCGGCAATATTTTCGCATATTAGGTTCTGCACGTTCAGATTTATTGGCTGGAATTCAACTCCGTTCCAAATTCTGGACTAAGTCCGGATTAAGCGTTGTTCTCTGCACCGTTTTACCTACGGCGAGATTTTTCGTCGACAAATCCGTGCGGATGAAAAATGGACCGAGTGGTATCTCAAGTGAGTTCTGTATCTTGTTCTGCTACTGAGCAGGATCAGCTTCCGTATGGACGCCCTGCGATACGGATGAGCGTAAATATCGACTGGAGGCTGTCGCGTCGTGGTTGGCCATAAACTGATGGTTGATGAGCCTATATTAGCATTTGGACCAGGTTTGATTCCGTCCTTGTGAATGATGATGAACCCTGAGTACCTTCCATGTTCGCTTACCCCGGTACCCAGGCAACGGATGGAGGGGTTTCGGTATTCATGTTGACAGGAGACTCGCTGTTAATTGGACGTGGAAGCGTAGGTAGGCAATAAAGCAGATAGGAACCGGAGAAGCGGCTGGTAAAAGAGCCGTATCGTATTTCTAACGAAGACTGTTAGCCCGCTAACCGGCAACAAAGATGTGGGGATGAAAGTATTACTGCAGACTCTGAAAACACGGGGAAATCGACATTTTTTTTTGATAACAGTATTTTCCTGATCCAACATCATCCGCAAATGCCCGTTATTTCATTTCATTTTCCAAGAACCACGGCCTGGCGGAACCCGCAGTGTAGATATGGAATATGGATAGAGACGGATATTGTTATTCGTTGAGCAGCAACGAAGGTATGAGAAGGCACCGGCTTGCCCTGACGTACCCTCCTTAAGAAAATGACATACCCTATACCTTATACGCCTTACGCCAGCCTTCCTCATACCCCTGACGCAAACGACTGGCACACCACCTACGCAATGAAAGATATAGGATAGTTAAACGAAAATAGGAGTAACACGTACATTTCACTCGGTATATCGACTGGTCTCATTTCTGACGGAGGTTTTGATTGCCATGCGCCATCTGATGTCATAAAGTCGAACAACGTTGCTCTCAAAGCAAGATCTTTGCCGATTTTCGGGTGACGTTGTTACATTTCGTATTTTTTACAGTTATGGGTGGTATAATATTTATTGGCGGCTTGCTCTTGTTGGACACATTGAAAAAAGAAGGAAAGTGGGCACGGAGACCTAAGACGAACTCCTTACCGCGGTTACATTTCATCAAACTATCAGTCTATGTAGTTAAAGAAGATTACACTGTCGGTAAAGACGCTCAGGACACTCCCAACGGTATTTCGACCTCAGATTTGTGATCAGGAAGTGGAAAAACCGGCACCAACCAAGTTTTATGAAAATCCGACTTACTTTTTACGTTTATGTCGCCCGTATTGCATCCGCCATTTCGAATTTAGTGCTTTTGACATCAGATCTTGATACGGCATCCCCGAAAACCTACGAGGATCACCTGGCCAGGTTGCGATTCTAACCTCAAATTTTGAACAGTGTTGCCAGATTGTCCATGCGTCGTATCCCTAGACGGATTTCGTTTCTCCTTAGAAATACCCTAGATTCTCCTCCACTACAATTTTAACTGTGGTGGGGGGAGCCTAGGCCACCCGATTGGATTACGCTACTGCCCGTCGGAATTGCCACGATTTTGAATTACGGTAATAGCTCAAAATTAAGTATATCAAATGAAGAAAAAGTCTGATTTCTCGAAACCCCCTAAATAATTTCTATCCCTAGATGCTCCCTGACGAGTCGAAAAAAACCCTAAATCTAGGGAGAAATACCCTGACCTGGCAACACTGCCTCAAAATAAAAACTCGTGTGTATCAGAAGGTTCGGGGGTGTACGTGTTATGAGCTGATGTGATGTTATTGATTATTAGGCATCACAAATTACGATCTTCGCAAAAGGACGGCAGCGCCGCGGCCGTCGCCGCGTCGGGACGACAAATCTCACGGGTAGTCAGAAATTTGCGAAATGTTTATCCGCAAACGAGTAAATTCTGCGTCCTTCGGTCGTTATGAAATGGCTGAGAGTGAGGATCGGCGTGCAGATACTGAAGTAAGCAATGTTCGGAAATTGTAGACTGCGAACCTGAGTTGGCGAACCGGATAGTACGAGCGTCTCGAAATACCAACATTCCAGTATAACTAAACTCTGTTTCCGTTCTCGCAAATTTACACCTGACCTTACGTGCTCCGCCCCCACTCGACCTCTGGTATACGTGCCTAACGTTCTTCCGTCGGGTTTATTAGCTTCACTTCACCAGACAAGAATCGACTTCGTGGAATCACGCCCACTGAAATTATTCGCATTCAATTCCGAACGTTTCTCTTGCGACACCTTTTTTCCTCTTCTTACAAACGTCAGGTTACCCCAAGATTTTCAATTTTTTACTCGGAAACAGTGACTGGTGCCCTGAATGAGGGGCGGTTTTAGACGTGACGTAAAATTGGGAAGGTAAGTCGCCTGCCTCTCGAGCCTTCTGAAGTGGAAAATGCGATTGTCTTGGCAGTAAACTATGCTAGAACTTGATGCTGAGATGACGACGCGGTATACCGACACTGCGGGAATGAGGGACGCCCCTGGTTCTGTGAGGGATGGTTTCGAGCGGATTTCTAAGGACGCGACGAACCCTAGTCAGGGATACGGGCCGACAGGTGACAAGAGACGAGAATATTCCAGGAATCAGTCGCGTCCCTCAAGAAACGTTAACATCAACCAAAACGAGTCACACACGTATCCAGGACTTGAGATTATTCATAGATCATACGAATTCAAGAAAGACGGCATCCCGGAAGTATAACGATGGTTTAGGTAGCATAGAACAGAACCACAGCCACCGCAATCGCTCAGGACTGATTATGAACCGGTCCCAACGTACGTATTGCGCGCGCACCACCGAGTCACGGCGCAGGATGCGCGCGCAGCGCAGGCGCAGCAGTGAAGAGTGAGCGAAGCGATTCGAGTTTCTTCAAGAACCGCATGAGATGTCAAAATCGTTCCTTCATATAAATTCCCTTTCTTGTCATTTTTTCGATATCCCGTGTCGTCTGGAATATTTTTATCCCTCAAGTGACGACAGCTCTTGGTGTTTCAAGGATGTCACGCCTACCTACAGTATGAGAATAAAAATTGAAAACCTGCAGGCAGTCGAAAGAGACAGAAGATTCCACTCCCTTGGGCTCGGTATTATTTTTGAGGTGAGATAAACCCCACCTCCTATCCGCGATATGGGGCGGAAGGTTCTTACGCCTTCGTATGTATTTCGTGCGGAATCCTGGGTAGATTGAAACGCGTCATCCGTCGCTGACAGTCTGGTGACGTGGGAAAGTTGAGTTTTACGTCTCCAACCCCATCGGGGACAATGAATTGAAAACCTCCCCTAAAATACAGGGCTTAACTCACGAGTTTTGAAAAATGACTTTGATAATGTGACGGAAGAAATTTGGCACGAATAGCGTGGTTGGTCTCGGTACAGAGTTCGAGGAGGCCATTTTAACCCCCAGAAATTGTCGGAAAGAAAAAATAGGGGGCTCAAGATCTCTAGATAACGATAGTGTATCGAGAGTAATAAATAAACTGGGTTATCAGCTTGCAACGGATAAGACAAAAAATATATAAATAACAATAAACAAGGTCCGCGCCGCGGTGGCCCCCACCGGGAAAGAAGAATAAGGGATTCGATGGGGGAGAGGACGGGACTTCACTGACCCCGTGATCCGCACGAAAACACTTCACCTTCGACTCCCCTTTCCATTAATCTCTCTTGTACCCGCCCGTCTACCCTCCTCTAACTTCTGAGTATATTTTTTTCATCCCTTTTATATCAACCCCGACCATAAAAGCGAGGCGATGCATCCTACCCCGTGATTACTCCCCCCCTGCTGATTGAAATATGCTCGAGACACCTTCACCCTCATTATCGTACACTGCTATCATTTGTTTTCACTGTATTCGGTTTTAGACAATCATTAAACAAATATTTTTTGACGCCATAATTGGGCAGACCACCCCCACTCTACTGGTCTAACCCCACAAAAACCCAGCATTTTCACTCAGCCAATTATGACGTCACATTATGCAGAAAGTGTTTGCGTTTACGTGACTTGTTAATGAGTGGTAATTATTTTTAAGTACAGAAAATAAAAAATAAAAATTGAAACGTAGAGTATTGTTTAAGTAATTCGTAACAACCTCTGCCTCATACTACCCTCGTGTACATTCTTTCTTCTTCTCCTCCTCCTCCTCCTCGCAGTGCAAATTAGTTGTTCTTCCACTCTGTACTCTATATGCATTCGCACTCTGATCCAACAACCCCCTGGATATGATAGAGGTTCTATTCTATTCTATTCTATTCTATTCTGTTCTATTTCTCCTTCTCTTCTCTACCCCGAGGCGACATCACTTGTCCATGGAATAATAAATCTACATTATCCATCCATTTATCTATCCGTTCATTTACGTGTATATGTATATCTATGGGGTATCTCGAATGGAAACGGACAAAGTTTCACCCAGACCCTCGTCAAATCGGTTGTCGATTTTTTTTGTTCCGATTTTGTTTTCATGAACTTTTTCAACTTCTCAATCTAATGCATCACGTCAACATTATTGATTTACTGGATTAACTCATAAAGGAACAACAATGTTATGCTACTTTGATTTGCACAAATATATTAGAAAGGAAACTTTTTTCAAAACGATAAACATGGTTCGTAAATTTTTTCCGATGAAACGATGACTTTGTTTTTATAACAAGTCACAAAGTCTTGTCGATCTTTCCCTTGGTTTTGTCTTCCTACGGAGCCGAATGCATGACCAAGTTTGTAATAATAAAGAGGGATATAATACAAAGTGTGGAAAAAGTCTGAAAAGGGGGGTTACGTCAATTGCAGGTTCGTATCGAAAAGCGAACTTTTCGCCCCGTGTTTAAAACGATTGTGGAGGAGGCAAAAGGAGAGGGGTATGATGCTAAAACACGGTGACGATATTGAAGTGGATACGAAACGCTTTTGCGATATCGGTATAGGAGTTGTAATACGACCTTGTTTCTGGACTTTGACAAAGTTGTAAAATGCCAAAAGCAGATAAACGAGGGGAGGTACAAGGTACTCAAACGATTGCTCAGATAATGCTCGCCGCCCGAAGTTTTCACCACCCTGGAAAGAACTTTGCCTCTCACTTTTCCCTCTCATCTCGTCTCTCTCTTTCCCTCTCGCCGTTCTTCTGCCTTCGCTCTTCTACCGAGAGTTGATAATCTAATTTACTCATCCCCGACGGTAACCCACCGGCCGACTAATTAAGTCGGCTCGATCATCCTCAGACTTTGACTCGAAAATTGAAAATTTTCATTCAAAATAGAATAATTTATGCCTCGAAATACGGTAATTCCCAAAAATACTGCCTCCAAGGAATCGAGCATCGTTATAAATCACAGCCGGTTTAATCTTTCACCTGACGTCAAATTTGTCCACAGCTCAGGAAAGAAACACCATTAGTCGTTTGGGTTCTGAGAAATCTCCACTCGACCGACCAGAAACAGATCCAGTTATTCGTGAAAATAATTCGCGTGTTTAATGGCAAAAGGTCGTAAGCGCCAAAAATGTGACTTTGGTGGCAGAAGGGCGAAGAAAAAAAAAAATTCCGTCAATCGCTCCGAAAACACCCGAAACTCGAAGATCTATTGAAATTTTCAACTTCTGAACATTCATGCGAAAAGTTCATACTGAGGCGAAAAAAAAATTATTCGCCCTAATGCCATTAGCCAACCCAGCGAAACGACAAAAAGGCGAATAATTTTTTTTTTTCACTCAATTCTTCTCTCCGGATGTTCTTTTTATTCTCGAATGGGTGATAAAGCATAAATAAATTGATTTTATTCGAACGACGTCGAACGTTCTCAGTCAAAATCCCGAAAAAAAAATTCGTATAATGGCGCTTACGACCTTTTGCCACTAGACACGTGACATTAGAACGTTATTTATATTCTCCCGGTAGAAACTTTCGGGCAGGAAATGAGGTATATATTTGTGTTGAGGGACGGGTTGGCTAATTACTTGAGACTTTAATTTGACAGGTGAAGAATTCTGATTATACCCGACCTTCTGATCCGCAGTATTCCCAGAATGGTTTCAAACGAACTTCCGGCATCTCGGTGTAATAACTCATTTAATAAAGGTCTTAAGCAAATAAACAACTCCTTTATGAGGCAGACATTGGGGGGGGCGGAAGTACGCTCATATCTCACGAGGGTTGGTGATATTGGAGTTTATTGGGGCTGCTGGTTCAGGTTAGACCCTTGCGAGGGCTTCAAACCCGCGTTAATAACGATCTCGTAAACCTGATGCCATGCCACGGTGTTAAACCTCTGATATTTACCATTAATCGTTCCCTACAAGTTTCCTAAAATCATAATTCCAAACTTTGGCCAAAGAACCGGGTCAAGTTCCTTTTTTTTTTTCAAAAACTCCAAAATTAGCCTAACGATAACGTCGCGTGCCGTGACGCCTCCGTTCGGTATGAAGTTGTTGCCACAAAACTCGATGATCACGTAAAACAAGGAGGCGATTTCTGCACGGGGTGGTCATAATGGCTAATCGCGTTCAAACGAACCTGCACAGCTAACACCGGTTGAGATGGTTTTGCCCGAAGTTGGGGGGTGGTGTTGAGTACCGTAAGCCACGTTTCGTGTCCGACAGAACGGAACACGCAAATAGCCGCTTTAATTAAACCACCAGCACTCACCGTCGTGCAACATGTTTAACTTTTTGCACAGCCACACGCTGCTGAATTACCGCGGTTATAGGTTACGATATTTTTTTTCTCTTTACTTTTTGTTCTTTGCTTTAGACTTGACTTTGAAAATAATTTACGAGGGGATTTTCGAGAGCTTTGTGCTTATTCAAAGTTTGACTATAGGCTGGAAAATGCGAAAGATAAAGGCTCCCGGGGTTCGCGAGAAAATTCCGTTAAATGTATTTATTCAAGGCTTGAAACTAATTAAAATGCAGATCCATGTGATCAATATTCGAACAAAGAGATTTTCAAACAATCGAATCTGAGGGGACGACGAGTAATGGAAATCGAGAGAAATCGGAAACTAATTTTCGGTGATTGAATATCTGTGGATGGAAAATTTAGAGTTTCATATTTTTCTTGTTTTTGCTATCGCTTGGAAACGCGGAATAGAATCTGGGGTATCGAACGGGGTTCCTGGCTCATATGTGTGCGAGGCTTATTTACGACTTGTAACATGTGCCAAACCTCATTTCAACATATTCGAGGAGATGAAGTTTCCCCGATGGAAATGTCTGTCGTGAATAAAAATAAAACCGAGGAGAAAACCGTGTTATCTCAGTGTCTGACTGTTATTGATATTGATACTAGGTGGGTGGCTGATTCTAGATTCCAGGTACAGAGAGAGAGAGAAATAGAATTTTCCGCCGGTAGTATACGAGGCCTGGATAGACCGGATCATCGATAACACGAAAAGCAATATTATTCTTATACTCTACGACCCGAACTCTTCACCTCTTACCCTTTTTACGCCCCACTACGATTCGAACAAAAATAAAACTCTTACATTCCAAGTCCAGATGCTGGATCTTATTTTTTCTTCATCATTGCTCTCTTACTTCACTGCTTACCGGAAACGAAAAAATTCAGTCAATGTTGAGCCTCTCTTATTCACGTCTCGAGTTATCATTTCGTCATCGAGGTTGGTATATTTCGTGGTTAGTCAAATCCTGGAGCTCTGAATACATGTAAATCCCTTCCACTTCCTCAAAAGTCTATAAGCCTAAGCCCCCCCGCATTATAGTTTGCACAAACTTGATAATTCTACCATAATGTTGGAAACCAATTCCATCTCGAATCGACCCAGAAGGTTCAAGACGACAAATTCGAATGACTGATTACAATCCCCGAAGGAATCCGAAATACAAATTTTCGTGTCAATATAGGATAGGAATATATTTTTTGTGGCTGTTTTGAACCATCACTTCGAATTTTTCAAATCTTGCATCAAACTCGAAATCAGAGACTCAAAAAATCGTCATTTTGATTCAAGTTCTTCGAAATCTGTACCCACAGGATTTTTGTGGTAATTTGATGTTCACCTCTTGCTAAAATCCAAATCATACGATGACCTTTTCTGAGTAAATCAGGACCGCTTGTTTGATGGGTTCTGAATAATTTATCCTGTGGACGTCCATTAAAGTTCTGAAATAAGCCGGACCCAATGAAAGTGAAAAGTTAAAGCAACGTGTAAAGAGTGGCTTGAGAATTGACTGTTTGACAGGATGTCGATACTTTGCGTCGCGTCGCGGCTGATCATTTGTTCCACGAAACAATATGTTCGACAACGTCGTTTCTTTAAGCTGGATGAGATTTTTCGCGGGAAGAAGAACAACTAGGGTATTACAGGAACCGTTTTGAAAAATAAGCTTCTCAACCCCGAAGGCATTGCAATTTTCAAAGAAGGATGAGTTTTCCTATTAAAATTCTCGAGATATTTATATGAATGTTGATATCTCTGCTTATCTAGTACACATCCTGAGCTGAACCGGATATTTTGTTATCCGTTTTCTTCCTACGTTATCGCAATATCTTTCAAACCGTCAGGTATACGTGCGGTAAAACTTTTTAATCTTTCATCCAAAGTTGCTCTCTTTTGATTAACACTGGTTTTCCTACTCCACTTCCCTTTCGTTCAATTACTTTGAGTTTTGACCGTCATGCCAATCCGATTCGCACCACTTACGCAGTAAAAATGTCATAAACTTGGTTTTGCGGTCGACTTTTCCTCTCGTCGCAAATATCGAACACGATATAAGTACTTGTAGTGCGTATAGTAGTTTGAAAGGGGGCGACATCGGTAAACAGAATATCGTGTATGGTATATAAAAGACGGAAGAGCGAATATCGCGCGACAAAATATGAGAGAAAAAGGGCGTCGATGCACTTTCATTCATAGCCCTCGCCTGGTTGCTCGCTAAAAGAAACCGAAGGAGAGAGAACAGTGATCCAATTGAAATCCAATTGAAATCCAATTGAAAGAGCACTTTCATCGGGCTTGCTCGAGGACTACACTTCGTCGAGTGCACTCGAACCGTCCGCAGTCCCAGCCTCTACACCCACTCGGTTTTCAACCGTACCTTAAAATCAGTCACGAGTCATCAAACATACGATATCTTTCCTTCAATTTTCATCCAATCATTCATCGATATCATTCGCCGATTACTTTATTACGCAGACAATTATATCTTCCATATCATATCGTGATTGGCGATATTGATGAAATTCGTCAATATTTTCAATTTCATTGATTATAACCGCAGATATAACCAGTGACCTCGATTCATTATCATTTCAGATAGCGACGAAGACTTGGTAAAATTTGTACCAAATCGATCGAAAAAAATAAATTATTTTTGATGTAGGAGGTCGAGGGGTTGCCTACTCTTGAAGTCAATTGAAGTCAGTTAAAGTTAGTTGACTTGATGAACAGAACTTGATCACTCCATGAAATTGATAATTTTATGCCCCGTACCGAACCAGCTGGTAAACCAGAAGCAAAGGGTATGTTTGCTTTAGAGTTTGTTCCTCATGATCCTCGGTAAGGGATAGTTGGTACCAAGTGTGAGTAAACTTTGTAACGACACCTCCGGCCTTCTAAGTTTACCCAGTAAGTTCACTGAAAGAGAATTTCGCGGTGTTGGGTGATATGACGATGCGAATCGTTTATTATTCATATCATATCCTATAGTACCGGGTGTTTATGAGCTCCCCTTAGAAGTCAAATTCTTAGGGCCTTCGACCCTCTTGGAGCGAAAAAATTTGGAGTCATCTTCACTGAAATGATCAATAAATGAATGGCCGTCACTTTACGCCTACCACAGACCGTGAAAGTTAATTTAAAACATGGAGAAAACCCCCAAGCGTAGAAGTTCTACGACATGCGATTTGTTTCGGAATGAGATCGTAAAAGTTCTGCCAGATATCTATTCGCCCCACACGACCAAAGGTCAAGGGACACTCGATCCCTTGACCACGACGGTACTCAATGACCCGAGGCCTGGAACCTTGCGGACGATTTCTCGCTGGTATATAGAAACCGAACCATCACGAATCACGAAAGTTCGACGTTACAAATGTTCCTCAGGGTTCTCATACCTTTTCTCTATGCATACCATGCCTATTTTTGGCAATATCCAAATCTGAAACTTTGTTCAAGTTATATCTACTCAAGTACCAATTTCATCAATTTTGTGTCAATTCAAACATTTCTTCTGCTTGTTTACTTCTCTTTATTATTTACATGCTAAAATCATGTTTTTGTAAAATTTTTTGCGAATTTGATATATTCATGAGTTACAAAGGTTTTTTTCCCAAAATTTGCAACTGAAAAATAAATTGTGGTTACGATCTTATACCGTTAGGCACACGATGTGTGTACAATACCTACCCTAAAATGTATTATTCAAACTTAGGATCCCAATTAAGATGTTGTAAAGATTGCATAATTAAACGTTGAGATTTTTCTTTTTTTTTTTTTTGCACCCAAATGTATAATTACTCGGCTACACATAAAGTATATACAGTCAAGTTCCATGTTCGTTAGGCCCGCTTGAACATTTCACCGTACAATATTAATATTTGTATAATGCTTGGTAAAGCTCCGTTGAAAAGACAGAGGAAAAAAAAATTCTAACAAAAAAAAAAAGGAAAAAAATATAAAAAATTCATGTCCCACTGTCTCATTATGAAAAAAAAATTCCTTGCCCTTCAGCCCCAGTTCTTCACCAGCAATTCTCTTCCTGCGTGACTCCGAGGGACAACAAGTGTCCTTTTTCTCGAAGTTAGACAAAAAATAAAGTATATTTGACGAAAAACAAAGCAGACAAAAAAAAAATAGGAAAAAAATAACGCAAAC
>JAFFZH010013342.1:17815-36729 GCA_018420115.1 Euura saliciscinereae
ATTTATCAAAAATTTAAAAATACTCAAAAATAGGGAATTATAACATAATAGAAAAACTGTTTACCTGGCTGGGTACGATATTTGTTTTTTTTTTTTTTACTCTTCTTCTTTTTTTTTGCAAATTTATTGTTTCAAGCGCGATTTAAAAAGTAGAAATGAGGTCGCTTTGAATCCGTCTGTTGGTAGTGAAAGAAACAAAAAACAAAAAAACAAAAAAATTCCCAACTGTCGACGAGATTTGTTTAGTTTGCTCAAACTACGATGTAAACAGTTTTTCAATTACTGAGTCAAATTGTCGCGAGGTGTTTCGCAGCTCGCGGGAAATAGAAAAGCTCACGACTGTGTAAAATGAAAAGGAAGTTATTGTCGAAATATTGCGAGCCGGATTTTATGCTCGTCAAGGTAAATGATGGAGTTTGTCTTCCCTCGCGTTTTTACGAACCTCCGTTACATTCAACCCCCTCATTTGCCGTTTCAATGGAAAAAACAGAGTTGAAAGAGAGGGAGAGAGACGAAATATTTTTTCAATTTCACCGAGTGACCATCCGCCTCCTAATTTAACAGTCCAAAGTCATCCGCGACTCCAGACTCCCATTGTTATTCCTCCTCTTCTCGTGCAGAAAATAGCAGAGCAGATTATCTCGGCTAATTCTAACGACTCGCTTTCTCAGCGCTTAACAGAATTTCTCTCTTTGTTTCTATGGCTATATATACACAGCGCTGGATGAAGCTTTGGAACTATGAAAGGAAGCTGCGAATATTTCAACCCCCTCATACCCGAGCTTCGTGAATATTATCACTGCTTGGATGACGTATTTTTTTTTTTTGTTTCTTCTTTTTTTTGGTCGAACAATTTTCAGTTAAAAAACACAGCTACCAAGTAATCGAAAACTTGTTTCATTTGTAGTTGTCGGTAAGCCATCGGATGAAAGAAGGCAAGGATAACATGAAGGATATCGTCCGTTTGAGTTGAGGATTGTGTCGGGAAAATCCGGTAAAAGTTTATGGATACAGGCTGATAAATTTAACTGGAATAATACGACTCGGTACAGATTGCCTTTCGCAACGGTAACCACAGTTTCGGAACTAATCAGACGACGTCCAACTAGCCCCAGGGATGTTCAAAACCACTGCGAAACTCGACCTCCCAGACTCCAATCATCAGTCAAGAGATAGAGAGAAGTAGCTGATGCATTGTTGATGCAGGATCCCAATTGTTATGGTGATTTCAAATATCGTCGAAGATTCCAGACATCGTTTGTGAATTAGTGGTATCAAGACGTAAGTTTGATGGCTTGTCGCTATGGAACCAACAACGGTGCACCTGTTTGATGAAGTAGCTTCCCCATTTTTCACACGGTGTATTTCCTGTTTGTTCGAACGAGTTTCAAAGTTAGTCACTTTCGAGGAAATTTCCTGTATTCCAAGTTTAGTGTCTTCAGAATTTGAGAAAATGTCTCAGTTTTTACTGCCTCATCAACTGTAATACGAATAAGCTCGGATCTTCTTGTCTGATCAGCGCAGGGTGTTTCTAGGCTGAACATTTTGTTGCAGAAGGATTCGATACTTTTATGAAAAATACACCCTCTACCGTTCGCTTCTGTGATGGATTCATTATAATCTCCCTTCGTCTAGTCGGTTCTCTCATCTGATATTTAGAAATCGATTAAACTCGATTCAAGTTTCTCAAAGTCTTCAGCGTGTGTACAAGCTCCTGTTTGATTCACACGTTCTCTGTGAAACTTACCACGCGTACAACTGATGAGTGCTAAGTTGTATGAACACGGTCTTGATTTTCTCGTTCGATCAAATAAATCTATTCTCTGTTCTCAGAGTGTTGCGGACAAAGATGTAATTCTATTTGTGGCACATGATACCATGATTTGAAAGTTGTTAGATTGGAGGTTTCTCTTGTTCTTCGAAGAATGAACAAGAACCTGTGGAGTCTGTTCTCGGAATTAGCTTCGAAACGACGTTGGTGCAATGGATTGCGGTGAAATTCAGACTGAACGAAGATCTCAGGCGATCCAACCCTCGACGTGAGGGTAATCGAATCGAGCTTTTATCTCCCCGCTTCAAATATTCCGTTTACCACTCACAGCAAGAGCTTTGCCGGCATTTTAATCTTGTGTATTTCACCACCATACGGAGAGCCTTTGAACTCAATTCAGTTATTTGTCGAGCGGCACAACCTCGCCTAAGTTCATCGAGAATTAAAATCTCGAATAAAACAATTAGGGAACACGGGAGGGTCTCATGTTTGGCGATGAACAAATCTCGAAGTAACAATCGCCCTTCGGATTTTGACAGAGACAAGGTTACCAGCTACGTACGTCAGCTAGTAAACGATGAGCGATAAAATCGGTACCTACAACGTTCGCCATTGAACTTTATCAAAGTTGATGGAATCTGTAGCTGGATTGGGAACATAATTGCAATTTTCACACTACCCGCTAGATCGTCTGGATGATATGACTTTTTATTAAGTTTTGATACAAACATTTCAGAATTGGACCGCTAATAGTATATCTACCTTCATAAGAAAAGAAACTGGCTTGGCAATTGTTTGAAGAGATTATCTATTAAGATTGTGATATAAAGTCTGGTGATAATTTGAATGGCAGAAAGAACGGTAAATTTGATTTCTTATCTATGTCATAACTCGGGACAAAACGATTTTCGAGAGTTCTTGTTGATAAAGAACTGGTTCTGAGAGATTTTGACACGTGATAACGTCGTCTGTCTATTGAAGCAACGGAGGTTATCAATAATGTAAAGTGATAGGTGGAATTGAGTAGTTATAGATTTCCTAATTTCTGCTATCTTACTCATAGCGTGGAACCGATCTCGTCCCACCCTAATTGACGGACGTGCGAAATGGTATCTTATAACGTCTTGAAATTTTGAAGTCTAGTTGATAAGGATAATCATCACTCCCGTATGAGCGTAAGATCATTAATGATAGCTTCGTGGATAGTATAAAAAGACCCGTACTAGTACAGAGAGGCATATTCAATCTTCTGACCAACCAAAGTGGTTACAGTCCGAAGATGATGAAGTTCGCAGTTCTCTTCGCCCTCGTGGCCGTCGCATCCGGTAAGTACTGATCAATACTTGTAACACAACCTTGCGAATAAGTCACATTCCCTGTCAAGTATAATGAACCTTGCTTTCACGGACTTGTGAAAATTGCCAAGTGTGACGTGAAAGTCGACAGCAGACTTGGCGAAATATTCCCACTCAATTTTCACTGAATTATTTTGAACTTTGTGGAGTCACATATTTTGGGAATGTGTCACGAATCCTGAAACGTATGATGAATAAGCTGATGTTTCGATTCTGTCGTAGCCGATATTGCATCTAGCCTCAACGCTCTGAGCCCCACCGGCCGCATCGTTGGGGGAGTCGCTACTTCCATCGACCAAGTACCCTACCAAGTGTCCCTCCAGATTTTCGGCTCCCACTTCTGCGGTGGTAGCATCATCTCCGAAACCTGGATCCTGACCGCTGCTCATTGCATGGTCTACTCCGCAAGTTGGATGACCGCCCGCGCTGGTTCAACCCTTTCCAGCTCCGGAGGTTCCGTCCACAGAACCGACACCATCATCAACCACGCCGGCTTCGGGTACAACGCCTGGAATGTCCCGATACACGACATTGCTCTGATGCAAATGGCCGCTGCTTTCACTTTCGACATCACTCGTGCCCCCATTTCTCTGTACAACGACGGAGAAGAGTCCGTCGTCGGTGCCGACTCTATCGTCACCGGATGGGGTAGGCTCTCGGAGGGAGGAAGCCTCCCCACCGTTCTCCAGACCGTCACCATCCCAATCGTCTCCAAGGCTGACTGCAGCGCCGCTTACAGCTCCGTTGGAGGACTTCCCGAAGGCCAGATCTGCGCCGCTTACCCCGAAGGAGGTCGTGACGCTTGCCAGGGAGACTCCGGTGGTCCCCTCGCCATCGATGGACGTCTCGCCGGTGTCGTGTCCTGGGGTAGCGGATGCGCCCGCGCTGGATGGCCTGGTGCATACAGCGAGGTCGCTTCCTACCGTACCTGGATCACTGAGAACTCCGGGATATAAGATGCTACAGCTTCCGAACCGCACGGTGCAAACCTTCCAACCAACCTTGGCTTGATGCTTGATCTGTCAAGGATCCAATAAATTACAATATTAACAACGTATAATACTTTTGTCTTTTGTTCACTATCCTGCAACCCAGTCTAAGTTTCCTAAAGAGAGATTTGGGTGTCAGCTTAGCTGCTCCCTAGTTTCTTCACCATTTCACGTCACGAGCACGACTTGGAATCCGTCTAAAAAAAAAATGGTGAGTGGTTTTAGAGTTTTGTGAGTAGGACAGCGGAACTGATGTAAATGTCACGTGACCTGAGGCACGCGCACGCGGCCTAGACACTCGTTTGCTGTGTTTATTCAAATCAGCACTGCGGTGGCAAAAACCTGTACTAGATTTTCATATGCCGAAAATTCATCATTTGTACACGATCAACCACGATGAGACATATATTAGTGGTTTTGCGCAAGTGCAAACGGACTCTCAAGACGTTGCTCATACGTAACTACGAGACTTCTACTGTTGTTCTCATGCCTGCTGTAGTTGAAAGAGTTCTTCAAAAATGGACTGGTAGGAACTCGGCAAAATGAAGGAAAAAAACTAGGCACGAGGAATTTTGTTCTTTAGAGGTAATAGCTTTAGGAAAAAGCAGCTTTTCAGTGACGTTCATACGAAAAGAATTACACGCATATAATTCTTGTTGCCTCAGGCGTGACAGGCGCTCAGTAGTATATTATGTGTACCAAAGGGCGTGAAGTGAGCTTTTTTCGACCAAGTACTGCAACCGCACGAGGTCAAGGAAGCCACTTATCCCTTGGTGCGCACCATATTTTTGTAACGCATGTATTGATTTCTGCGTTTTTATGCCTATAAACGGCACCTCATAGGTATGTTACAATTAGATTGCATTATTTCAACCGGAAAAAGTAACGTGGTAGATAACAGGAAAATATGAATATGATGAATTCAATTGCAATTAAAAATGAAATATATTATAAAATGATTGCCCGATTTTTTCAGACCGGTAAGAAGGAGGGTAAATTTAGGGCCGCAAATAAATCCAGCAGATTCAGCCTTCAAACTTACCGCTATTCATTTTATTTCCAGCTATTTTTAATTTTGCGAATGTGAGCTCATAGAATCAGCGGTTCAAAAAACCTTCGGATACCAATTTTCATAAGATTTCGAATGTTTTTAGTGTTTTCCCAAGCAATTTAGATCCGCCATTCTGAATTACGGAAGTCCGACTGCAGGTGAATGATTATTGACTCACAAAACGTTCGAGTACCAATTTTTATCAAAATCCAAATGTTTTTAGTTTTCTTGCAGCATATCGAATATCCCAAAATCAGATTTTGCGAAACTGACTCTAGATCCGTGATCAGCGATACGAAAAACTATACGGTACCAAATTTCATTCAAATCCGTTGATCCGTTCTCAAGATATCGTATTTTTCATTATACTTTTCAGAATGTTGCTATTAAGATAATCTACAAAGTACTGAATTGATCGGAGCCAAGATCTAATCAGTTCTTTGTTGGTTTGGAAAAACCGCGTCGATTGGGCCTAATTTGATCGAAATCCGCGCACTCGTTCTCGAGATATCGCGGTGACAAAAGTTTGGTCACATACACTCCTCCACAAAAGTAAAGGATCACCCGATTTCGGGCCTAAAAATGTTGGAGATTCAGAAATTCATAACTCTGTCAAAAATGTGTCAACTTTCCGCCATTTTTTGAAAATCGAAGCGTCGGCTATTTTTTCGAAAATTGTTGCATTTTTAATGAAAAAGCGTCAAATCGGAAAACCGATGTTCCAACTTTGGCGACCTCTACAGAGTGACGAAAAAATCGGAAAGAAATCCGTTCTCGCCATTGGAAAGTACAAAGTCTTATCTATCATTTCGTTTCTTTAGATTTGAGTTAAGATTTTTTTTGCCTGAATTATCAACATTTTTCCAAAAAATGGTTTCAAAAACTTTGACGCATTGTAGGATGAGAACCACTTGTCGTATGGCTATGATTAAAAAACGAATTTGAAGCTTAAGATTCCCCCTTCCAAATGGATGCTTCACTTCTAAGATCCGAGTGACCGTTCCAGGACTGTCCGATTTTCAACGCGGACTTGTAAATCCCAATTCGCACAGCCTGGCGTTCTTCCGGTCCAAACTTCTCGAAAATTATGCGATTGGTGTGGCCCTTGCGAGTATTCGCTGACCAAAAGTCTCCTCTTTCCATTGGTTTTTGGAGAATGGAGTCACGACTTTCCGTTCTCGAGTTATTCGTGTTCAAAGTAGAGATTTTGATTCATCTACGAGCGCGACAAAAGTTTGGTCACATACATACATTCACACACCCAGCGTCAAACTCAAAATGGTTGAAGGTGATTCTCTGGACGTCAAAACGTGGAGATCCAGTGAAACCGCAATTTTTAATTTTCAGGTGAAACGGCAAGTTGGAAAATACGGGGCACATTGTGAGATCGTATTCTATATTGTCTTGTTGTGTTGTATTGACACACAATTTCCAAATCCTCGAGTTACAATCGAATTTAGGGACTAGCGAACGAGATTATATACATATATCGCCGCGTTCACTGTTATTCCAGATTGTAGAAAAATTGAGGAACTTGCCATACATGGCTCATGATATTGTTATATTTTCAAATATGATAGCAATCGTCGGAATTTATTACTATCGGGCAACGTCTTTAAAGAAATAACATCTTGTAAGCCTGGGAGTGTCAACAAGATGAATGAATTTTCACTGTACCTCTTGGTCGAATGTTCAAAATTCTCCACCAGTGATGATTTACCCCCGCCATTTTTATGTCATTGGAAAGACCCAACAACTATCACAGCTATAATCGAAATCGAAGATAACGATAATGATCGCATTGAATCAAAGAATTGCGAGCCCATTATCAGTGATAAACAAGCTGCCTGAACGGTATAAAAAGACGCGACCAGTACCATCGAGTGTATTAATTCGATCTTCTGACGTACCGAAAAGGTTACAGTCCGAAGATGATGAAGTTCGCTGTTCTCTTCGCCCTCGTGGCCGTCGCATCCGGTAAGTACTGATTAACACTTGTAACACAACCAACTTTTCGAATAAGTCACATTCCCTGTCGAGTATAATGAACTTTGCTTCCACGGACTTGTGAAAATTGCCAAGTGTGACGTGAAAGTCGACAGCAGACTTGGCGAAATATTCCCACTCAATTTTCACTGAATTATTTTGAACTTTGTGGAGTCACATATTTTGGGAATGTGTCACGAATCCTGAAACGTATGATGAATAAGCTAATGTTTCGATTCTGTCGTAGCCGATATCGCATCTAGCCTCAACGCTCTGAGCCCCACCGGCCGCATCGTTGGAGGAGTCGCTACTTCCATCGACCAAGTACCCTACCAAGTATCCCTCCAGATTTTCGGCTCCCACTTCTGCGGTGGTAGCATCATCTCCGAAACCTGGATCCTGACCGCTGCTCATTGCATGGTCTACTCCGCAAGTTGGATGACCGCCCGCGCTGGTTCAACCCTTTCCACCTCCGGAGGTTCCGTCCACAGAACCGACACCATCATCAACCACGCCGGCTTCGGGTACAACGCCTGGAATCTCCCGATAAACGACATTGCTCTGATGCAAATGATCACTGCTTTCACTTTCGACCCCACGCGTGCCCCCATTTCTCTGTACAACGACGGAGAAGAATCCGTCGTCGGTGCCGACTCCATCGTCACCGGATGGGGTACGCTCTCAGAGGGAGGAAGCCTCCCCACCGTTCTCCAGACCGTCACCATCCCAATCGTCTCCAAGGCTGACTGCAGCGCCGCTTACAGCTCCGTTGGAGGACTTCCCGAAGGCCAGATCTGCGCCGCTTTCCCCGAAGGAGGTCGTGACGCTTGCCAGGGAGACTCCGGTGGTCCCCTCGCCATCGACGGACGTCTCGCCGGTGTTGTGTCCTGGGGTAGCGGATGCGCCCGCGCTGGATGGCCTGGTGCATACAGCGAGGTCGCTTCCTACCGTACCTGGATCACTGAGAACTCCGGAATATAAGATGCTACATCTTCCAAACCGCACCGTGCAAACCTCCCAACCATTCTTGATTTTTATGCTTGATTCCTCTAAGATCGGATCTGAAAACCTTCCGACTAATCTGCGATTCTACGTTTGACTCACATAGATTAAATAAATGACAACAATAACACCTCAAAATCTTATCGATTTTCATTTTATTACCTTCCATCCAGTAAGCTCACTCGGGTGCACTCCCCTGTTACCAAAATCATATCTTACCTTCCATCTATTTAATGAAAGAAATCATGTTTGTTGCAACTCAATTTTCACTGCATCGTCAATTATTCAGCATCCAATTTTCTTACATTTCGAATCCTATAACACCCGAATGTATCTGTTCCATCATAGCCGATGTCATGCCGGCTGCATCGAGGAACCGCAAAATCCATCGACGAAGTACCGTACCGATTATCCGCCCCGGGTTCAGGGCTCCCACTTCTGTGGCGGCAACATCATCACCGACCCATTGAGCCTGACCAGCAGCCACTCTGTATTTCACCCCCAAAGCTGAGTGAGGATCCACGCTGGATCAACCCTCCACCTCCTGGGGTACCTCTAATAAAAACGCCTCAATCCTGAGCCAACGCCCGGAGAATCCTGATCAGTGACGGTGCTCCCATCAGACCAAGCTCTCCCTTGACTTTGGACAGCACTCGTGCCGTTATACCTCAAACCAAGTTCGGATTCAACGATTGACATTCGAAGATTGAATGGGACACATAAGTATCGCCACAAAATATTGCTGATCTCCATTATTATTATTACCCTCCCACCTAGTGAATTGTCTAATCCAAATGTCAGCAATCGATTGAAATGATCTCTCGATTCTCCCAGTCTTCAATATCCACATTGAGTTGCTCGATGATATCTTCAAATTGAATGGAAATATTGTTTTCCGATTACCGCTATCGAATTGACGGTAACAGAGGTAGCCTGTTTTTTGTTTCAATTCGAAAGACGTAGGTAAATATCTCCAACGTTCTAGTCGATGAAGATAATGATCAAATTAATCATTCTGTAAAAGATAATCTATAATGCATTTGGTGGTCTTGATATGATAAAAATATCTGCTAAGTACGATTCAGCATAATATTCAGTCCTCTGACCTACCGAGGTGGCAACAGTCGAAGATGATAAAGTTGGCAATTTTGTTCGCCCTCGTGGCTACCGCTTCTCGTGAGTATTTCTATCACCTAACTTTAGATTAACAGAAATTTTCAAATGTACCCTAAAGTCACATTCATCTTGGCAAAATGTTGCCACTCAATTTTCGCTTCGCTCCCTGATGTTATGTTTGCGATAAATGTCATAGTGTCATATCGTTGATGAATCCTATAACATGTTATGAATACTCGAATGTAGCTAATGTCGTATCCCGAATCAACTCTCCGAGCTCCTCCAGCCGCATCGTCGGAGGAATCGACGCTACCATCGAGCAAGCACCCTACCAAGTATCCCTCCAGGTCACCAACTCCCACTTCTGTGGTGGCAGCATCATCTCCGACACGTGGATCCTCACCGCCGCAAGCTGCATAAACTTTCCCACAAGCTGGATAACCGTTCGCGCTGGATCAACCTTCACCATCGCCGGAGGTACCATCCACCAAGCAGTCTTAATCATCAACCACCCTAACTACGGCAGCACCCTCTGGGGAATTCCGCTCAATAACATTGCTCTCCTTGGACTGAGCGCTGCCATGACTTTGGACAGCACTCGTGCCGTCATTCCCCTGTACGACGCCGGAGAAGAAGCCGTCGCTGGGTCTCTCGCCGTCGTCACTGGGTGGGGTATAGTCAGGGAGGGTGGACCCGCCCCGACCATTCTCCAGATCGTCACCATGCCCATGATGTCCAAGGAGTACTGCACCTTCTTCCACAGCATGTGGGAGACACTTCCCGATTACCAGATCTGCGCTGGCGTTGTCGAAGGAGGTCTCGACTCTTGTCGAGGAGACGCCGGTGGTCCCCTCGCCATCGACGGTCGTCAGGCCGGTATTGTGTCTTGGGGTACCGGATGCGGCCGCCCTAGACGGCCCGGTGTGTACACGGAAGTGGCCGCCTACCGTGACTGGATCACTGAGAACACCGGTGTCTAAAATACAGCCTTCGAACCACACCTCACAAACCTCCAGACCATGTTGAGTCGAAACATTGATGTTCTACATTTTTTATCCCCTCTTCTCCTCTTTTTCGATGTAGTGATATTAGAGAGTGAACCTAATTGATCTCAATTATAGTTTCCCAAATTATTCCGCTTTTACATCATATGCGTTACTCAGTTTGAAAGAGTACCTAATTGTTGTAATTTGCTCTGAAATAAATTGACGTACTTCATTCAAATGAAATTTTGACCAAACAAAGAATTCACATACAGGAAGTGGTTTATGAGCTAAGCCGATAAATCTTATCACCATATACTGTCATTTAATCAAAATTAGCATTTCTTATCAATAAGTCATTGAATTAGACGAAATGGTGATCAAATCAGTTGATAGAATTATTAAGTGAACTCTATCTCTGCTCATGACATGTCTGACTCATATCAACCTCCTCGGTGACGGAAGATTTCTCGTCTGCGATCATAATTGTTGTGCGATATCTTGATCAGACATCCCTCTTTCTGGTCAAAATTTTGACAAAATCATCACAAGAAACTTGGGATTCAGAAATACATATGCCTAAAAGCACGAAGTAAGATTGTTTTGGCATTCAAAAAAGTATTTTGCAAGCAAAAGTAGTTTCACAAAGGTGTGACAATACGCTTCTGAGCCCAGTTTCACTTCTGGTTCGTAAATGCCAGTCGCTAACTCCTTCATACTTGTCTTAACGCACAAAATAATAATAATTAGTCGCGAATAATAATTGCAAAGACATATTACTAGCAAAGTATAAGAATACATGAATTATTTGAACGAGAATCACTGTGCTTGTGTGACGGATGCAAAAAAGCGATGAGCTTCTTCCATAACAAATTGGGCTACTAGCTTCGGTATCACAATCATTTCTATCACAATCATATCTTTCAAATTCACTGGAATCAAGCAATTTGCGTTACTTTGAGAGACACTGCGCTGAAAATTCTTCTCTTTCCCTCTCTAGTTAGACACGTATCAGGAATTAAGGCATGTATCAGATTTACCACCCTGGAATGTTGATCGTAAATAATT
The DNA here is from genome assembly GCA_018420115.1 of Euura saliciscinereae. Lineage (NCBI taxonomy): Eukaryota > Metazoa > Arthropoda > Insecta > Hymenoptera > Tenthredinidae > Euura > Euura saliciscinereae. The sequence goes on from JAFFZH010013342.1 coordinate 29,137, forward strand.
CTGAAGGGAATTTCGCCCCTGCTGTTGAAGCACCATGGAATCTGATGGGAATCGAGAAATAAACTGACAGACGCTGGAAGAACAAGCTTTTTTCAGCAGGGAATTTCGCTGGCATATATTTGGGCTGCGGATCATGGTCGTCGGGTCTGCGGAACTATTGAACCATCGCAACCTATTGATTGTTTGGGATTGTACCACGTAACGTTCGAGACGTTGGATAATAGATGATGAGATTCTACTTTGTCCGTACAAGTTCTGGCTGAAGTGTACAAAAGAGAATACGAGGAGTTTTAGATTCTTCATCGAACGCTTTGTGTGCAGATAGATTTCGTTTTTGATCTTCCGATTCAGTCAAGTGCTTTTCGACGTCTTAGATACGAAATGGAACAGCCTGAGAGGTACGAGGTAAGTAAGCGCAGGAATTGAAGAGGATTTTATCCCAGTCATCAAAACTGAGACATGCCTGAGAATGTTATTAGTTTGATATACTTGCCACCGAATTCCGCGATTGTGAAAAATGGCTTTCGCAATTTGCAAATTCGAGGAAATTTGATCAAAAAATCTATATCGACTTTGTCTCGATAAAATTATATCAAATTATATGTAAACTTGTAATTCTATACATTTGCTAAAAGCCAAAATTGGAATGAAATTTGGAGAGAAGTAGGTATAACAGTAATTTATTAAATTTCATATTATCATGTAAAAAGAATTTGTTCCCGAGATGATAACGAAACAGGAAGTTGATAAGGATAACCATCGCATTAATTAATCACATACGTGCATGATTATCTGTAACACACTCGATGTCTTCATATTATAAAAAGATCCGTCAAGTACCATAGAACCTAATTCAGTCGTCTGACCTATGCAGGTGGCAACAGTCCGAAGATGATGAAGTTCGCAATCTTGTTCGCCCTCGTGGCTGCCGCTTCTGGTAAGTATTGCAATGTACCAAACTTTGTGTCCAATGAACATCATGGTCAAATTTTGTAGACACAAGGCTAACATATTATGCATATCCAGTTGTTTGTGTAATTGCAGCCGATTTTGCATTCGACCCTCTGAACCCCACGAGCCGCATCGTCGGAGGAAACCCCACTTCGATCGACGAAGTACCATACCAAGTGTCCATCCAGATTTCGGGCTCTCACTTCTGCGGTGGTAGCATCATCGCCGACAGCTGGATCCTGACTGCTGCTCACTGCATGGTATACAGACCTTCGGCTATAAGAGTCCGCGCCGGAACGACCCTCTCAAACTCCGGAGGAAGCGTCAGCGTGGTCGACGGTTTTGCGAACCACCCCAACTACAGAACCACCATTTTCGGAATACCGCACCACGATATTGCTCTGATCAGACTGAGCTCTCCCTTGACTTTGGACAGCACTCGTGCCATCATTTCCATGTTCGAGGCCGGAGAAGAATCCGCGGTCGGTGCGTCCGCCGTCATCACCGGATGGGGTAGGCTCTCAGAGGGAGGAAGCCTCCCCGGCGTTCTCCAGACCGTCACAATCCCAATCGTCTCCAAAGCTGACTGCAGGGCCGCCTACAGGCGCCTTCCCGATCACCAGATCTGCGCCGCAGTTCCTGAAGGAGGCCTTGACGCTTGCCAGGGAGACTCTGGTGGCCCCCTCGCCATCGACGGGCGCCTTGCTGGTATTGTTTCCTGGGGTAGAGGATGCGCTCGTGCTGGAAATCCCGGTGCATACACCGAAGTTTCTGCCTACCGTGCCTGGATCAAAACAAGAACTGGTTTGTAAGGTGCCCCAGCCTCTGAACCACAGCAACCAGCATTAAAACGATCAAATATTCTTGATCTCAATTTATTCTCCTCCCATCTCGGAACCATACTCATCTAAAATTTAGAAGTCGACTGCATCGAGCTCTAATTCCTCCGAGCTTCCAGCGCTCGTGTCAATCTCGTATATATGATTCACGAGTTTTCTAGGGTGGCGTGGACAAGTTGCCAACGTTCACTGTAACAACCAGCTGGTCCAATTGAACAAAATGAAATTCAGAACATCAATCTTGAATGCGATTCAATCCTGTGCGAAAGGTTGATCACCGAATTCCAATTTTCCTGCTTCAAATATTCTCTTTACAACGTAGCAAGTGCTTTGCTGCCAGTACATTCCTGTTTACTTCACGACCACACGCGCAGCCTTTGAACTCCATCATTGATTCACTGGCCCGACTTCAAGCGTGATGATCGCGATTTGGAATCTCTAATGGGCCAGTTAGGAGTTGGAGGAAATTCAAATTTGGAAGTATTCAACGTTCGTTCCGACTTTCCACAAGCCAAGCACTTCATGAGCCAATAGGTAATTTCTGATCCGAAAAGCGCTAATCAATTTCAAGATTCCTTTTCACTCATTCGTGAGTTAGCACCAAATAGCTTTTGATTCAGTTGTGTGCTATTAGACTTATGAAATCGATTATATCTAAGAAGAAGTTAAAAGTTCAAGTTCTTCAATTTATGCTATCGTGTTTTCCAACTTGACAGCCGTTGAAGGATATCTAAAACATTTTCACAAGGCATCTGAACGAACTGATTAACACGAACACAATCACATACGTGCAGAATTACTCGCGATAAAATTGATAAGCGAGAAGTATCGCAGCGCGATCGTTTTTTTTTCTTTTGTCCTGTTCTCATTCTATACCACTCGTGAGTCAAATTTCCGGACAGCATGGTAGAACATTTGGGCTCAGGAAATTACATCCGCTTAACAGCGCGAGTCGGATAAAAAGTGTGCTTTCCCGGATTCAAAGAGGTTGGACAAATGTCCCTATGGGTGGTCTGCTCTAGCTCTATGCAGTTTCGCGGTTTCACAGTTTCACAGTTTCAACGAAAAGTTTACACAAAAGTAGGACTGGGCCAGCGGCTGATCCCCTGGCTTTTCTACTTTACTGACTCTACCACAAACTCCTGCACCTTCCCCCATTGCCCATTCGCTGCAGTCTATAGGTTTACTCGACGGAATTCATTTGACACTATGCATTAGCCAAAGTGGTTTCTAGCATCAGTAAACGACCAAGTCAGTCACCGACAATTGTCTCTTCCTCAGATGCGATAGAAAATAATGAAAACAGCGCCGAATATTGGAACCTGGTCGCATGCTTCTGCAGACTACCAAAGGTAATATTGGACAAAGTTTCAGCTGAATTTTAAGTGTAATAAAATAATGAAAAGATCGTGCGAAGCCTCGTAAAAGGATCGAGGGTTTTATCTTCTAGTAATATATGCAGAGGGCATTAATCCCCTAAATCGACCTTGTCGTATCCAGAATTTGGGCGCTCACCTAACATTTATAAGGCAGTAAGCCGTTCACCGTAGGTTGTAATCCTCCCCTTTCATTTGTAACCACATACATAAAGGGCCTTTTCAAACCTTAATAATAAATGTTAATTTTAGCAATCAACCGACCAAATCCACGAATTTCATTTCAACGTTATATACGCCGTACGAATACCCAACGATACGACAACAATAGCGAATACTCAACGAGGCGCGAATCCTAGACCAAAAACGACCCACCGACCCCGAGCCACCCTATCATCGTCCATCAACTCATCACCCACCAATTTACCAACTCGTCGACAACGCAGTTATCCGACATTCAAATATCAGACTACACAATACTGAGTAATGATCCTTCAACCCCTGGCATTATTCTCAGATATGGTTAAAATACTTGATATATCTGAAGTTGTATGTATGTACATACCGTAGAATAAAACCTTCGGGAGAGGGAGAGAATGTTTTCAATGTAGATTTGAATCGTGGAACGAGTGAGTGTGACAGTGTCCCTCTGATAAAACACTCTTACGACTTACCAGACTAAACGTAATTGGTGCCAAACAATTACAAACACGTTGTCCCTCTCGCTCCTTTACAGGATACATGCTGGAGGAGGGGATATCCTGCAGAGTGCCGCTGACGATAACGTTCCCCGTCAACCTTTCACCTCTCTTCCCTCAGGTCCACATACCTTCACAGTAACATACAACTACACGTGTACGTACACGCGAATACGTAACTCTGTGCCCAATAATCTGCTCTAGGTACCAGAATGTATTATGCAACGTTGCTGTACATTGTTACCAGCTCACTTTGTGCTGTACAGGGTGACTCCGAGCGCATTTCGAGTCCCGGATCTCGCATAGTGCGCACTTTTCCGTCGAGTTATTTTGAGATCACCAGGCGGGGACCGGTGGAACCCACAATTTCGATGCTGTCTTTTATTCCAGGTTTCGTCTGGTGTTCTAGAAAAGCGCATTTCGGCCCCAACCTATGCTAAGCGAATTTCGCAAGACTCATACTGTACACCACTCGCTCAGATATATAGTGTAGACGTATTGTACCAGAGCACAATGTAAGCTTTGAATAGAGAGGGTATGAGAGGTAGAGGGTGATAGTGAGGGCGAGGGCGAGGTAGACGGGGTGTAATGGGGTGCGGAGGGCCAGGGGAGGCGAGACGAGAGGCCAGAGAACAATAATGGAATGGAAATGTAAAGAAGAGGTTTCGGCCAGGGAATGAGGGTGCTCAAGTGCTAATGGCTTTCTATACTTATGGAACCGAAATCGATTTCCACCGCCTCGAATGGCGCATATAGACACATTCGCACAGCCCCTAACCGTGTATTAAGTGTTTGAAAATGTTCGAGTCAATCGGTGTAAACTACTCTCATGATCGACTTTAAAACGATCGCCCAGACTTCCCGAACGTACGGAAATTATCACTTTATAACTGCACCACGTGCCATTCAGGGGGTGCACGTGCCTCGCGAAATAATTGGCTCACGGTTATTATTTTTATATTTTGTTGCTCTTTCGGTTTTTTGTTTTTCTCTTCTTTCATCCTCCCTCTCGTTCTCGCGATTTATTCAACAGTTTTGGGGGAAACTCTCGGCGCATCAGAGCTACTCGGACAACACCACTAATTATTCAGTTAGGAAGGAGATACCCCATCACGTACCCTCCGGTACACATTAGCGATACCTTGTGATTCCCTCGGGAATAATTAAAAGCATTGCCTCTCGAGGTAATTATTGCGTCATAGATCAACCGGCTGACAGATGCGCTGTTACTGCCACATACATTAGTCGCCTGGACCCATGAGAGACCGTGTCACTAGATGACTGAATTCAAATTAGAACAACGATCGAGTCCAAGAGAACCCCAAACCCTCTGGGAAGAGATAACTGAAATTCGTTTTGGTACGTGCATACATTGCAAACATAACTGTCCAGCAGTAGCATCCCGCGAACATAGTCTTCAGGATCCTTCCTTTCGCGAGCATGCGCAGACAGATGCGCGAAACATCTGCGCACTGGACAGTCGCGATCTTAGTAACCTCAAATCTTCCACCAAATTTTAATGGAATGTGGATACGAGAACGTAGATTCTCCATCTAGTTTATTTTGTGATTATAATTTCGCTGTGTATCGCGTACACACATACAGTCTTCAGTCTTTACTTGAATAAAGATTGACGTGCGCTCTACTTCTCGCCACGCGAGCATACGCAGTTATATGCGCAAAAATTATGCGCAGTCTGCTCCGAGCATTGTAACCTAGAAAATTATCAGTCAAAGTTGTCTAAATAAACTGGTTCTCTCAAGAAAATCTAGATACGTGTGCTCAAAACTTTATATTTTCGAGTTTTTGGTTATATGTATCCCCAAATGACCTCAAAATTACTGAAAGCTTAAATTCTTCCTCATTCGCGGGATTCTACTGTGTCACTGATTAGCATTCTCTTGGAAATCCGGGACTTTTGTGGGCTACGAACCGTCATTATCTCAAATCCATCTTCCCCCTCTTTTTATTTTCAACATCCCTTTACTCGCGAGATCACGGTACTGGGATGGAGGATCACGCGATGTACAAAGGCACAATGAAACCGCAGATCAACTGAATCCTTTGAGTCCGTGAAACGGTTGGAAGGGAAAGAATTTTGCGGTAGCAAAGGCTGAAGCCAACAATAGAAATATGGCATCATGTGACAAAATGTGCTTGTAGCAATAATCGTGATATAGGTCATCTTAAAGCGGGTGAAAAATAGCTGGCTTTATCAAAGAAAATTGATTATTCGGGCTTTTCGAACAACGGCCACTTCAATTATGATAGAGTTTCGCGGTTGATAAGGTCATCGATCGACTAGTAAATTAATATGTACGTGATGCGAACCGTGAGCTCTGTGCTCTTCGTGTAGGCAAATATCTAAAATCCAGATACCTGCTCTAGCGGAGGATTAGTTGAGGCTTTGAGTCTAATATTGTTAATAGGATTATACATAATAATTTGAGAGACTCGATTCCCAGCTAAGTTCGTGTCTGAAGGCAATTACAGCCGGCTTTAGAGTTCGGTTCCCTTAATTCAACGTCTAATTCCGCAATAGTTTTTGGCAAGGGGGGGGGGCTGCAAAAGGAGTCACTCCGCGGTTCAATACCTGTAGTGTCTCAGCGTGATATCGAAATCAAAATTAAACCACCCGTGCCATTCACCGCGATCGTGATAAACCTCAAAACAATTCAAGCGTACACTTTAGACCTGGCAGTTGCTGATGCAATGAGTTATTGCACGGCCTGCATGTGCTACGGGTCTAGTTAATTCCACAGATCCTGTAAGCTACTCCCAAGTAGTGTACCGTGTTATTCGCGTATAATAAATCATTGTTAGGCCACGTCAGGTGACAGCTGTTCCCCACGTATGCCTCGATTTACGATACACGTGACCGTAGGCTCCGTTGATCCATAGGTCTGCACGTCGCCCGGTGGTCGAGAACCGAAGAGAAAATAAATTTCATATGCTGAGGAATAAAAAAGAACGAGATTTTTACTTCGGTCATGTACACGTACTGGTGAGAAAAAATGGCACGCTTGAAAAGACTGCGCGAGAATCGTTTCTGATAAACACCTTTTTCGCAAAATCGAGGGAGTTTTTTTTTGCAACAGTATATGTATATACGATAATGTCTTTCAGGGTGTATTTTTTTTCTCGTCGCTTTCATTTTCACGTTATTGACTATCGGAAGTGAGTCCAACGCTACAAAGTTTTTCCGAATTTCGCGCCAAAACCTCCAGCCAATAGCTAAGGACATAAGGTGACTATAAGGAACTTCATGTGACTGCAGCAAACTTTATGAGACTCAATAGAAACTCATAAAACTTCGTGGAAATTCATAGGACGTGATGAAACTTCATAGGACTTCATGTGACTTGAGATTTCATATAATTTCATAGGATGTCACGGGACTTAATAGGACGTTATGTGATTGTAAGAGGCTTAATGAGACCTGACAAAACTCCGTGGGCCTTCATGAGACTTGATAGGACTGACATATGACTGCAAAAGACTTTGTGGAACTTCACAGACTTCAAAAGATATAAATAATTTGGAATTGTTCACGGGATTTCATGAGACTTGATGAAACTTCCATATAATTTCATGAGACTGCATGGGACTTCAAGTAACTTCAGGGAACTTCCATCCAACTTCATGAGACGACATGGGACTTCAAGTAATTTCATGGAACTTTCATTTAACTTGATGAGACTGCATGGAAATTCAAGTAACTTCATGGAA
>JAFFZH010013347.1:0-36660 GCA_018420115.1 Euura saliciscinereae
GCGGTAATTTTGTTCCATCTCTGCAAAACATCTTCGTTACACCCTTTTTTGGAACGATTCACGGTTGCCAATGAGGCATTTTATACTTCCAGGTTTTGAATACCGTGTACCGCCACTTTGGAAGCGTTTTTTGGCGGAATTCATCGACTTTATGGTACTATTCTTTCTTAAACTTTCCATCACATTTATTGCCGTCGACTTTTTCGATTTTATGTAAGTCTCAGTCTCTAAAACTAACGAGGGTTCATAGCGAGCTTGAAACAGGCTCTCTCTGAACCCTCTGACCATGATCTCAACTCGTCTCAACCTTCTCAATAACGATCCAATTTTTAAACACCTTCCAGAGACATAGAGCAGTATGATTTGGACATGATACAAAAAAACCTTCGCATCGATTACAAAATGGCTCTGGAAATGACCTCGGGCATATTGATCCTGGAGTTGATACATAGAGTCATTGTGTGCATATTCGAGGTACTTAAAAACCCCGAAACCGACCAGTTTGCGCGCTTCATCCTCTAACTATCGTAAATTTTAGGCACTCTGGCTCCAGCACGGAATGAACGGCTGCATCGGCGGAGCCACGCCTGGTAAAATAGTAATGGGACTTCGCGTTGTACAGTGTCAGAGTATAACGCCGATGGAAAGACCGGACGGCGCTGACGTGGTTTTTATCTCGCCCGGTACGGACCTTGGCTTTCCGCTGGCCTTGGGCAGGTCCGTGGTCAAGAATTTGATCCTTGCTTTCCTCTTTCCGATTTGTTTCGCCCTGTTCTTCTTCAGGTTTAATAGAACCGGTTACGACCTAGTCTGCAATTCGATTGTGATAGAATGTCCTTACAGAAACAGAGCTAATAACAGACCTCGGCAACAATAATCGAGCGAAGCTATTGCCAGACACGGTTGTAGATAGGTGTATGTATGAAATATGTGAAATCATTATGGGTAATATTACCTGAAACTTGAACGTGTGAGTTTAGACTATGATGATAAAACTTTGTACACTTGCTATATCTGATATACAAAATGTGATTTATTTTCTTAAATCAAGTTTCAAATTGTTATAATAACAGATTTTTGTATTTTTCTGTACTATCGATGTTGAATTCCAACCGAACCTTATGTCTAACGATACATTATAAGAAACGAAAGTCACGTCTACAAGTTGACTCGCTATTCGCGACAAATGGTCTGTACACAAGATTAATTTTATTCAAAATTGGGATTGTTCTATAAAATTGGGATGGTAAGTTTCTCAACAATTTTCGTTTATTTTTTTCTCCTTTCAAAATTGAAAAACAAAAAAATGTAAAAAGCCGTTTAACATTGATCCCAATTTTGACAAAGAATTATTCTGTGTAAAATTCGGCACGAATACCGAATCCCCCTGTATATTGTGTATGTACATAAAAAATACTGAAACTCATGTCTGAATTCCGATGCTTAAAAGTAAGAATAAGGGAGCAGAAAGAGGGTAAGATATTTAATAAGAATATTTAAGGTTTATTCTCAAGGTATTCTGTTCAGTTCTGACTAATAATGATAGGCTGTAATATATTTGTTGTACAAACAAACGAAAAATAAAAATTATTTAATAAATATATGTATATGTATAATACGGAGTAAATAGAATGGGTAAAACAATAGCCGATCTTGGAGGTTTCAGCTACTTCGATTTTTGCCGCCCTATTCAAACTACGAAAAGAATGATTTCTCATATGATTGTCCTCATTTTTAAAAGTACTTTTGAATAATTGGCAATTACTGGCAAAATTTGAAAAAAATTCTCTGTTTAAAAATGGTGCTATTATTAGACCACATTCGAAAGTGGAAGTTATTCTCCTCTTGCATACTTTTTGCCTGTTTAAGAGAAAACATTTCGTCAAAGTCACATTAATGCAAGATTAATCTAACAATGATAGTACGAATAAAGTTACTTTCAACGCCTAGGACTCAAAAGTAACGTTATTCGTACTCTGCGCATGCGCACTCGACCGTCGGTAAAACAGCTGCAAAACCCGTATATCTAGTTACAAATTCATTAATGAATAACGCGGGTCAATATAAAACACTGGAAAAATTCAGGAGTGCTTTTGAGAGACAGAACAGTTTCTCTACACGATTCATGGATTTCTGTCTCACAATTAACTCTATTATAAAAGTATGCCTGTAGTAGAAAAGTCAGCGAAATATGATACTGCAGTAATTAATTGCAACATCGATTCGCCTATCGTGCAAAACATGAGCTAAAATCGCTTCTATAATCGTAAGCATATTTCATTGACGATGTTTAAATGCCCGAGGGTTCATTGAATTCTTTGAAATTGCGGCGATTTAAAATTGGGCAACAAACGAGTGGCGCCATCTGCATGTCAGTGCCGAAACGTTATACCCAGAGTATTTGACGTTGTAGTGGAAACGGGAGCGCTTATATTGACGTGACGTCACTTCCCAGTCAAACGTGGCTGCCGTGCCGAAAGGAGTGGCTGTCGAATCTGTCAAATTTGATGGTTCCTCGTTTACGTATTAATGACTTTATTCGTCTAATAGATTTTCTAACGAGTGGGATTTAACAATTGTGAGTGTTCAACAAAGTGCGAGTTTACATATTCGAAGATGTCGTCTTCGGGTGATTTCGGTAACCCGCTGCGAAAATTCAAGCTCGTTTTTCTCGGCGAACAGAGCGGTAAGCAAACCTATTCTATTTTCACATATTTCGACCTATTCGGGTCCGATTGTATCACCGAAACAGATTTTTAGCCTCAAATAATCCGACCTAGACTTGAACTAGCCTCGGCTACACTACGCATGAATTTTCAATACCGTTCTAGGTTATAAATCGATATTTTACCCTGGCCGTCTGCCCTGACTGACGTGAGCCTCAATCGGCGAATAGTATCGCGAATTTTTACCTCCTCTCGTTTTTTTTCATCAGACACTTGGTATACTCTTATCAAACGCTAAATAAGCACGGACTCGAGTTCCTTATTGCATTACATTCCGCTCTAATTCCTTACCTGAAAATGAACGCCAATCGATTTAAAAGGAACAAGAAAACATCGGAATAAAAAGAAAATGCTTTCATTCATTCAGAAATTAGAAACTCTACAAACATTTTTATTCTTGATTTTCTAAACATGAAGAATTTTGGACCATAAAATTCACGATTAGTCACAGTTATTCGTTTTATAGCAAATGAACTGTAATTGATATACAAGAAAATAAAAATGAGTATCAACGATTGAATAACACCGAAATCGAGGTCGTTGTTAGTCATTGGAAATAATCGTGTACATATATACGTAACTCGAAGATTATATTTTCGAATTTACGACGTGTTACGAGAGCGAAAAACTAGCTTTTAGATTAGACCGAATGAATCAGACTTTTTAGATCGTATACAAATCCCGTAATTACGCTCCTCTGCTTCCTCAGATTGAATTTACAGATTGATGTACAGTTATAATGAACTTCACCGAGCTAACAATACATCGGCGCAATGTTATTCTTGTTTAAACAGTTACTTCTGGTTACTCAATTGAAACCATGAAAACATGGATCTATTCTCTCGTACAAATCTCATTCAAATCACTAAACAATTAATGTTAGACCCTATCGTCATTTTTATTTTATCTTATCAAATTCAACAATTGAATTTTATTTAAAAAAAATTCAATATTAATTAACGAGGTTTGATTCTACGCCTAGACGACTTTCTTAACATTTTTCTATGATTTCAAAGGCTCAGAAAAATCATTAAAAGTAACGTCGGATGTTGTTTTTATTTTACAGTCGGTAAGACCTCCCTCATCACAAGGTTTATGTACGACAGCTTTGACAACACGTATCAGGTAGGTGGAGAAATATCCAGGGGATCGTGAAATCCCTGTTATTTTTATACACTCCTGATAACCAGGAGATCTTTTTCGGTATTCTATGTCTGTAATATCCTTCGATTCTAATCAATTTATTGAAGAGTTTTACATAGAGGATAGATTAAATGGAAATCGAGTTTATGAAGATTTATCAAGAATTTATGTAGAGACTTTGTGTTTGTGTGTTTCCTAGATTTCTAGATTAGAAATAATATATTTTGGATGGGTTAATTGAATAAATAGAATTGACTGATTCGTCGTAATGGATTTTCATACTGATGAGAATATGAACTTGATTGGTTTCTGTTTATTTCACGCAATGTCATCGCCTTTTATTTTTGTCTTATAACAAATCTTTGATCTTTGAGTCAGACTGATAGATAATCCAATTGGCGACTCAGCTGTAACGTGTTTGTAGTTGGATCAATCTTCTTTCAATTGAATTAAATTCGAGGATATTCAAATGCTTGAAATATTCGGTATAGGGGTATTTATGGTATTCCATTAATCTTGACCTAGGAGAAACGTCAATATCCGTACCACAGATATAAAACACATTGAGCTCCACTCAGAGGGAACCACATAACAGGTGTCTGAGACCGATGTTAGCTGCAGAAGTAGTAGAGAGGACAAGATATTGACTTTTTCTAATACTCACCTTTCGGGATAGGCTTTATAAAATTACTCTATGACTGATTCATTGGACTAAAAATACAGTAAAAATTCACATATCGCATATTATTTTTTTCTCATTGAGGTGTATTCGACAAAAATAAACCCATTGAGTGAAAGTATATCATAGAAAGTTATATCGAATGATTAAACATTCCCAATTTCTACTGGAATTTCATTTTCGTGGTAGATTAACTTCGCATTTTTCTTTGCTTCTCGCGTGCTACTACTCAATGATTCACTCTCACCGATTCAAGATTGTAAACCTCGTCGATGAATTTCCACACTTGTTATTTCCATTCGAGGAGTTTAAATTGATAAAATATACGATTGTGTCTGTGCAATATCCATGTATAGACACTGCGTCTGATTCCGATGCTCAAAATAAAGACGTAGGCGGCGAATCTCTGCGGGTCGCTATCTGAGTTTATTATCATTCTTACAGTATAAAATCCACGATGTCCTTTGTCGTTTCTCTGACGTAGTCTGTCCGTCGTTGTTATTTATTCATTAGTTTGATTCTTAACATGTGAACTCTTCTTTGTTACAGGCGACGATAGGAATTGATTTTTTGAGTAAGACCATGTATCTTGAAGATAGAACCGTTAGACTGCAGTTGTGGGACACCGCAGGACAGGAACGATTCCGTTCCCTAATTCCTAGTTATATTAGAGACTCAACTGTAGCTGTGGTGGTGTACGACATCACTAGTAAGTTTCCTCTTGTTTATTACAAAGTAGCGCCGTGATGAGATTTTTGGCTCTAACTATTTTTCTTATTTCAACAACAGATGCTAACTCCTTTCACCAAACATCCAAATGGATCGATGACGTTAGGACGGAGCGAGGTAGCGACGTGATCATAATGCTAGTAGGCAATAAAACTGATCTAAGTGACAAAAGACAAGTTTCAACGGAAGAGGGAGAGCGGAAGGCGAAGGAACTGAACGTCATGTTTATCGAGACCAGCGCTAAGGCAGGATACAACGTGAAACAGGTAAAATGATCGACTTTGAATCGCGTAAATTGACGAAATGCTTTTTCTTGCATCGATAAATGAAGAATAACAATTTTTATCTTTCGTTATTGTCAAAATATTCATAGAAACTATTCATCTTTGCTTATAGCTTTTCAGAAGAGTAGCGGCAGCCTTGCCCGGCATGGACTCCACTGAGAATAAACCACCAGAAGACAGTATCCTTTACAGAATAATCAAAAAATTATTTAAACATATAAAATTGCACGTTTTTCAGAGATGATTTGATCAAATAATATCACGCCGACACAGGTCTGTCTTTCGGACTTCCCACTTGACTTATCTTAATTAAATTTATATAATCTGTGCTTTTATTTTCATTTAAAATTTTTCATATCATTGTTATTCAAATTTTTTGCTTATTTGTGGGGATTTCTTGATTCATCTCATATCATTCTTTATTCTTTGCCTTTATTCTTCTTTCAAACCCATCGATTTCTGGACAGACTTTCATCCATCTGATATTATATAATATTTGAATTTCATTCATTTTTAACAGAATTTAACATTTTTTAAGAATACTATAAACTCTTGAAATACTTTTTTGCGATTTTATATTTCAAAGACGACGCTCGCCACTCACTGTATCAATTTTATTACGTTGATTTTCTTTCTCTTTGTATTTATGTTATATTTTTATCTTTTTTGTGTTTTCCTTAATGCGTTCCGAACCTGTAGTGCAAGAGGTAGTTCTCAAGGATACGCCGATCGAACTGAAGGCGTCGGAAGGTAGTTGTGCATGCTAAGCCAACAATGGTCCTAACGGTAGATTATAAAACATTCTCAATTAAATAAAAAAAGAAAAAAAAACAAGAAAAAAAGGAAGAAAAAAACATTCATCAATAAAAATTGAAACAAATCTTAGGACAAACTTAAATTAATGATTTATAGCCACGCTCCTCTTCACAGCATTATTCACTTCACACAAGAAAACAAAAATAATTGCCCTTGACATTATTTTTAAAAACATATAAAGTTGAAAAACTAGAATATAATCTTCGTTGCATATTAAATATAAGTATCAATCGGTAGCTCGTTATGACTTCTATTACTCAATAGTTGGAAATTTGGTGTACGTTATATTTTTCGTTTTCTCTTACTATTCTTTTACTTGATAATCTCTTGCCGACAGCGAAAGGAAAAAGAAATTAAATTGATCTCGACAATCGAGCAGCTTTTTATTATGCAGCATTAATTATTAATCTTGTTTACTAGAAATCTCAAGAAAATGATGGATGGATTTTTTTGCTTATCAGATAGAAAGCAGAATGGTAACTGAACTTTGAATCGTTTAAGTATGCAGGATCCTAGGTACGGATAATAGTTAGCTATTTTTATTTATCCATGATGCTAATTGTGTTATTTATTATTTTGTATGAAAGAGAAACAAAAAACCTTGACGTATCCACTTGAATATTCTACTATTGTGTAAATGTAGTCATAAAACGATCTCTGATCTGAATTTTAGATATCTGTTCATGTAAAATGGAAACAAGATATTTAAAATTTGGTCAAAAATAAAATGAATAGCAATAAGAGATACAAGTTACAACCACACATATGCAATTCTTTGTAATCAAGCCAATCAGCAAGCATTTTTTTTTCTACAATTTTACACAAAGATTTTGAAAATTTAAAGAAAAGATAAGTAAATGAAAATGACAAAAAAAAAATGAATAATAAATAATGATAATAATAAGTAACGGACTAAAACATTAAAAGTAACATTATTAATTCCTTATAGCGAATATATTCAATAAATAGTTGATAAAGATTGATTAGAAAAACTATTTTTTTTTCTACGAGATCGCTAATATTCAATCTCTTATCGTCATTTTGTAGAACATCTTAGCTTCTTTTTTTTCATATACATGTTAAACGCTCTTCTTTTAGGTCAAAAAATTAATCAAAATCTCGTCCGAAAACCATTTTCGTCCAGTGTGATAAAAGGAAAAGAAAATCTACTTATTCATAAGTCTTCAGTATTTCTTTTTTATTTAATTTGTTTTGCTTGGGGACATTTTTTTTGTTTCTTTATATTATTTGAATTTAAAATTCATCTGATTAAACTTTTGAGAGAGAGAGAGAGAGAGAGGGGAATAAAAAAAGGAAGAATAACATTGACTTAATACTTAATCCTTTCGATCATAATTGTAAATATTGAAGAGAATTTAAAAAAAAAAAAAAACGAAAAAGTTGAAAATAGAAAAAGAAAAAAAGAAATGCCACGATCCTGATGAATTAATATAGTTAGTTATATTAATGTCATTTTTATTAATTACTATTATTGTAATCTTTTAATTTATATAAAAACTCACTCAAAACATTGAAGCATCTGGTTATACGTTAATTTCATATATTTCCATTATTTATTTCCCATTATTACTCCTAAAATGAATTTCTATTATTTATCATATCGCATTTTTAAACAATTCATGTTTCATTCTTCTAGGGTCTATATTATACATTCAACTTACAAGAACATGATCAATGATCATATTTTTCTCTGATCCAATTAATAAAAAAAAAAAAAAAAAAAAAAAAAAGTCAAATATTTCAATAATTACATTTATCATTATCGAGGACTTGCAAAAAGTGCAATTTCGATCACTGCTGCAAACTTTGCCTTGCATATTATTGGGGTGTGCTCCGTCCAATTTTTTTACGATATTTTTCTATATTTTATACGCTTCTTAGCCAATAGCGGATAATGTGTGTACTTAATATAGTGACATAGTAGTAAAGTAATAATATTGTGATAATAAAATTGTCTCTGCGGAAACACTGATTTTGGGTGATTTTGATTACATGGAATATCTTCGTAACTCTCACACGGTATCATCCAAATTCAATGTCATCGCGGTATGAATAATCAAATGATATTATACTAATCTTTACGCTACATACATGCTTCTAGACGCTTGAATACGATATGATGATATAGCGCTTAGTTTTAAATGCGAAACGATATTCTCTGACATGTAAGCCCACAAGAATGGAGACCTCGATGAATTTATAGAAATATTTTCATGCGAACGTAACCGAAGGCGGTGTACTGATATTAATTCGGTACATCGTTACAATTTGTAGCGGAACGAGCTGTTCGTGAACTGTGACCTTATATTCTTGTCACTAAATTGTGTCGTTAATAATTGTGAGGTCAGATTCAATTTGACGTAGTTGAATTCTGAACTTGACGTTACGATTGAATAGTAAAGTATTTGTTATACGGAGTGGTACGATGCCGAACGATGAATAATGTCAAATCAAAATGCACCTTAACAAAAATGCAGCTGTCGACCTACAGAATCAATCACCGATGCAGAATGGCGGAGAGGCAGAAGGCGAGGGAGGGTGCATTTGCTAGGGAGCTGATTCGCTAACTTTAATCCAGATATCCAGACAAACAATATACCTTATATCCTATCAAACTATTCGAATCCATCATACCTAAATATTTGAATAGCGGTGGATTATCTCAACAACTTTGTATATTTTTTATTTTCTGTTATCGTTACGTCAAAAAGTATTTCTGTGTATAATTTCGATACCTTTTCAGTGAAAACTCAGCCGGAAATTTTTGAGCCACAAATTGAATGTGATTTTTTGATTATCTTTTAACAAATACCAATCGAGATAATCCGACGCTGTACAAGACCGAGTATCACAGAAAGGATGGGCCAATTTTTCACCTCTTAAAAAAAAAAAAAGAAAGGAAATGTTAGACTAAAGCCGTTTCAGAAATATTTGAAGATATTAATTAAAATTCTGCAGACTCAACGTGTCTCTATATGTGATAAGGCTTTAAGAAAATAATCCACTGTGCTTATACACGTTCTCTTAAGTCTATTACAATTACTGTCTTTGAAGATAAGCTAAAACACTATCCTAGTGCCCCGACAAAGTTGGAATTAAAAATTAACAACACCAAACTAATGAAGCAAAAAATAAAATATATATATTTGCAGCAATATTGCAATAACATAATATTAATATATGCGTCGAGCTGTATTTCCATGCATGGATTTCTCTAGGTACACCTATCTAAAAGATCTCTATGCGACGATGATGTTTAATCGAACACTAGCTTGTCTTAAAATTTTATCATTAAGTTTGATCTTTTTATTTGAAGAAGGAAAGAAATGAGAAACGTATGGGAAAGAAACTGATGTATTTCATTTTCATCAAGCCAAGAATCGAGCTTCTATTGAATCCTCAATTACAATTGAGTATCATATATAATTTGAAAACTGGTAGCTTGGTCTCTTTTCAATTATAGCTGTTGACGATCCTCTTATTAGTGACCTTAATAAACTAACAAACAATTTAGTTTTTTGATAACGTTACAATTGCGGCCTGTACATCTGACTCAGTAGTCGGAACGTGAAGCATTTCTCTATGAGTATGCCATCGGACGTGTATTTAGAACTGTACTCAATATCCAATGTATTGAAATATCCCACCGAGGAAGATTCGTCAAGTAGTAACATCCTCTTCGAAAATCCTTCACTGCGATATATCTAGTAGGAGTCAATCAAGTACGAGAATTGTAATTGCTTGAACTGCAAGGACGTAGAATTCATCAAACTTTGTTAGTTTAATCAACGGTGAAGATTTCACCCGATGATGATCACTCGGCGATGTTAAAAAGCACTATTACTTTATCCTTAATGCTCAATTTACATACACTTTCAATTCGACAAAGTCAATGTAATTTATTGTGGGAATTTGGTCTCTCCCTTGAAAGTAATCTGTGATAAGCTAAAAATTCTGTTAAACAACGCTAAGCGGCGCTCGAGAATAAAATTTATCTCTATTACTAGCTTATGTTACACTTTTAGTCGTCGCAACCAAGTGACCATCGTGGGGTGTTATTTTTTGATAGAATCGAATGGTAATATTTAAATGGCTAAAAGAGACTCAAAGTTTGATACTTTGAAAACGTGATGATAGAAGGCGAACAGAGTAGTCGGACGTATTTGAGAAGCGATTTTTAATTGAAGTTTATGTAACACGCTAACGAATTAATATAATAATAGTATGAAAATAATATTTATATCAGACTCGTGACAGCTAGATCAGAGCGGATGGTTAATTAATTATCATTGAAACTGAATATTGGAGGGGAAAAAAAACAAATTGATATTGTATTTACATTATAATTTACGATAGAGTTTAGTAGCTAATAGTTTACGAACTTGAATAATTATTTGGCTTGAAGCTGAAGTAGTTGAAATTAAATTGTAGCTGGCATGTAACGATGCCAATATAATTATTATTATAAATTATGATATATTCTATATAAATAGGGAATGTAACTGTTTACATTTTTAATATTCGATTATCAGCAAAGAGCCTAGACTGACTATTTCTCGCAATTGCATGATTTACAACCATAATCGATATAACGTCATTATGGAAACTAAATCAACGGCACAGCAGTTATTTATACCTGAAAAAAGAGAATGTAACCGGGGGCGGGGGGATTAAAAAAAAAGAGGGATTGAAATAATATTATTATGTATGTATTTATCTGTGTATAATTTTGTTAAATACGTACACAGATATATAATACGATGAATGTTAAAAATGTGACAGAAAAAGAAAAGTAAAAAGATAAAAACGATCAACTAAACTGCAAATAATTTATAATAATATTGCAATTCATGATAAATGATATACTTGGAGAGTTAGAGAGTGAAAAACGAAAAGGAAAGAAAAGAAATACACAATTATATATCTGCAAATGTACGTTGTTGAACAAAACTCTTTTGTACACCGTCTTATACTTGTTACATTAGATGCAGTTTTGTTTGTACGAGAAAAAGAATAAACAATTAATCTAACAAGTGACGAAAAAAAAAATGAAACCGAAAAAACGCATAATTAATCATTTTTGCAATTTTGTTATGACTATATGTGGCAATTTATTATATTCAAAATAGTGGAGCTTTGAATGAAAAACAAAAATAAAATAAAAATTAATAAAGTTTTGTGTTCACCGATAATGAAATTAGTTCAACTTCTTCTCCAATCAATATCGAGTCATCAAGAAGCCAAGCAATACCATAATTTGTCATTAGATCGAATTGAAATAAATTCAAATCATATTTTGGTTTGCGAAAACCAGGTTTTTTGCGTTTCAAGAATCCCATTTATGCGGAGAATCGGAATCTACAATTCCATTGAAATTCTCGGAGATTCCTAACGTTATTCAACTCGTGTTATTCGCGTCATTCGCAATTCAAACGAGCAGGAAAAAATCACCTCTGGTTAACTCAGTATTTCAAAGCACAGTTGAATCCGTTACTGAAATAGAATTTTTCAAACTTTATCCTCAGTTTGTTTTTATATCAATTCTCTGAATATTTCTATTGATCTAACAAGTCTTATATATTAATCTTGTAATAGAACCAATCCTCGTCATTTACCCACGCAGCAAAAATATCAAAAACGATCAAATAATCGCGAAAAAAAATCGAGGGATTGCTCAAAGCTTCTAAAAATTCCGACCAACTTCAAGAGATTTTTAGAAGACCATAGGAGTTTTCTTATTTTTATTAGTTTCATAGTCTGTCAGTTTCCAATGTTGGTCTGAAATTTCTACGTTCTACAAATTTTCACAGACGAAGTCAAACTTTTTTTTTTTAATTGTAACATGCGATTTCATTTCACAACTTATTTGTTATAGAAAATTATATCTCTTCGACTAAAATTGTATCAAGTTGTAGGTTTCTGTTGTTGTTTATAGAAAATTCGTAGAAAAAACTTAAAAATTATTTTTACCAGCGTTTGTATTCTCCAATTTTTTAAACGCTATAAACTATATGAAAGTCTGTTCTTTGTTGTTGATTTTTCAGAAAATAACAGCCGGAGCAATTTAAGAATCAAGCTGACCGTTTATTTGGGAATTAATTTCGCAGAAACCAGTAAATTTTTGTAATTCATTGTTTCGTTAGAAGTTATGCAAAAGGTTGTTTCGAAAAAAAAAATTGAACCACGATTTTAAAAGCGAGAAGTTCTTCTGAACAATTTTCTCTGAATTTATGAGAGCTTCAAAAGGTAAGTTGTTCCAAAAGTTTCCCGAAAAATACACCGGAGTACACACAATACAAAATTAAGATCTAATATAAATAAAATAAAGCTAAAATTCAAAGGTTCATCGTCAATTTTTCTTTATTCATTATTTCTAGTACATAATTGTAAAATACGTGGTGAATCTGAGGCTCCTCTGGTAAAGAAGATCACTCCGATTCTTCTAGCATGCGCACCAGTCATACTACACAGTTCACACAGTGAGACGCTAACGTCACACGTATTACGCATACGCACCGCAATAGCATAGCGTACGAAGTTAGTCACTGTTAGTCGCCGCAGGAGCTGTGGTGGGGGGTCCGGGGGCGCGGTCGATATTCGACTCGAGTCACTCGAGCCCGTGGTTCGGTCAGCGAAGAGTCAACCGTCTGTGAGGTAAAGGTTAGGTCGTTTGACAGTTTGACAGTGAATAACTCTGCGGCACCACCCAACGATCCTAATATAACCGTATCGCCGCGATACGTGTCGAAAGAACCCGCCTGATCCAGTTTCCACTGAAACAACAGATCGAAATAAGGTTATGTAAAATATCACTAGCATGTCTTGTGGCGCCAGCATCTACTACCCGCGGACGTGACGTATCGAGAATCGAGATCATTTGTTCAGTCAGTAATCACACGCGAGAAGAGTCGGGATGCGTATATAACAACGTCGCGGTGTTACTGACTTCTATTTATTTATATAGAGAGCTAATATATCGAAGAGTTGGAACAAAACTCGGCTTTGATCGTCTAAAAAAGTAAAAAACTATACAGGGAAAGAAGAAGAATAAAAAACCTGTGTCAAGGATCCAGTGACTCTAGTGATACTCATAAACACAGTGGAGACTATCGCACGTTATCGTCAAAAGGGTGTGGAGCTCGGGGTCTTCTCTGGACACCTCAGGTAAGATTTTCGATACACTCTATAGTCGATGACTAAAACGTGTCTTTTTTCCTTTTCTCTCATTCCGCGAATCGAGTTAATAGTTTCGAGGTTAAAACTACGAACACGCGTCGGTTTTTTCAGAATTTTTATCGCCCGTGTGGACGTCACAGTCGAGGAATGTCATGTGAAAGAATTTAGGGGAACGATTTATTTTTATTTTCGTTTAAAATTCGTGGATCATAACCCACTCGAGACTCACGATCGTCCGAGATAACGAGGCTGGGATGATGATCGATTGTAGGCGATATAAGACGGAGTATTGAGAAAAGGTGGAAAAAAAATCGAGTCGGTGGGACTGAGAACTTGACCTATCTCAACCTGCTAGATGCATAACGTGGGAAGTTCCCACGGAGTCTATACAATTTGGCCATACTACCCGAAACGCGAGGTTAATGCTCGGGTGGATCTCAAATGCGTCCTCATTCATGCGTTAAAGGGAGTTTGGTAAGAGATTATGTTTTCGGGATCGGTAATACTCGATTCCGATTCCCATAGTCCCCCGTAGTAGCCGCATATACCATGGGTAAATGCTTCGCACCGTGGGAACACACCCCGTACGAAATTCACTAAACGTGTCCCGCGAGTTTCTTGGAAACTATTATACGTTACCTTCGTAAAACCCTCGGAACCTGTTGTTTAACTCGAAGTGGAGTAAACGAAAGAGGAACATTATGAACGATTCTTTTTTTTATCTCCTTCATTCGATCACTCGAATTATTTTGTTCTTCAATTTTATTAATTAATTAAAATCGTGGTGAATTTTTTCAGAGACTTATTGAAAATGAAGGAATTTAGTTGATAGTATCTAAAAAAAAAATCGTTCGATATTCAAACAGATTGAAAATAAAATTTCCGAATTAGTTTTATGGCCGTCTATTTATAGACTGTACTGTATGCACAGCATTGCTGCAGGTATATGAATAAAGTAATTTAACTTTTACGTTGAGTTTAACGGGGTTTTATTTTCGTCCGTCACTCGTAAAGTTTAGTTTACTGAAGTGATTGTGAGTAAAGCTAATTCTGAGTAAAGTAACTAATTGTTAGCCTGGTCATTGTTGGTTGTTAGCATTTCGAAAGCAGCACGTTAGGAATGTCTTAATTTGAAACTCGAAATTTCTCTTTCCACTTATCCACGGCAATAATGATAATTTTACCGTTTTCGTATTTATTACTCCAAAAGAAGAAAACAGGGGGGAAAATTGACGTTTCCATTTTATGACAATGACTAATTCACGATTATATCCGGGAAAACGTTTGGATGAAATAATTAAACGAACCGTTGCTGGACATCTATTGACCAGTCATATCGAATTAGGAAACAACATTTCTTGTGTTACGTAATTTTTAATTTATTCTCTCGTCAGTGTTGCGTAAACGTAAATCGTTTTTATCCAGTATACGTTAATTGTTTATCGAGTATGTGATTGACTCTGGTTTATTTATATAATTTTTCAAATTTATTGATTCAACATTTTCTATTACAAAATTATAAAAACATTTCTCAGCTTCGAATTCCCAAATTCTATTGTCTCTGATCATCAAGAAGTTTGCACATCATTCTCTCTTTTTGTATTACGGCTCGTTTTATAATTGGACTGATTTTATACGACTCATTAGACAAAAGGAGGAAATTGGATTAAGGTAAACGTAGTGAAAAAATTTGATAAAGTCCCAAACAGTGTAAAAGAAAAGAATCGAAGAACCCGCGTATATTTTTCCTCACAATTTGTATGGTTTTTTCTTTATCCTGTGTTTGACGTTCGGTGCCTTTTTTTTATCATTGTTATCAATAAATGTTATATATGAGAGGGAGAAGAAGAGGGGCTGTGACATAGCACTGCGGTTTAAAACCGACGACGATATGAAATTACGATCGATCGTATGAATAGAATAATAAAGCCTTGGAGAATTCAGCGATTTTCTTTATTCAATTGTTCGAAACGTAATAATTACACACGCTGTACACTTATCAATTATTTCTGTAGAAATTGAATTTTTTTAGTGTATTTTTTACTCCAAAATAAAAATGTAAAATGATCGTATTTTCATTGATTAAACATTATTCTGAGAATTGTAATCATAAAAATCCTCGGAAATTATGTATGAAATTGATTTCGAGCCGTGGAAGCGGAGAAAATCTCAAAGAACGTAATTATCGTTTCGTAGAATCGAAACGCTCCTTTGATATTCGGAGAAAAAGTTATACATCCGCAGATTTTTTTTATGTTAAACGCGATATACTCAAACTCGAATAAAGTTGGTTAAACTTGTATAAATGATAGTTTCTTCGGCATATGTAGAGACTATTTTATACCACATTTAAGGAAAACCCACTCGTTATCTAATCTTACAATAAAATGTGGTCTATGTATATAGAAATGAAGAAAATACCAAGATTATGTAGAACACAATAATCTACGTAGTTGGAAGCTACAGTCAAATACATATTTTTTCTATATCAAATGATTCGAATTAACTTCTTTCAATCTAATACAATTCAAATGTACCTCCTTGACATTTTTATGAATAGATTTTTTTTTAACTATGCGTAGTTTAATTAGCATAATTATACTAATTACGCTCCTTGTGAGGAAGTAAATTCAATAATTATGATTATATACCGAGGGAAGAGTTTTAACATGAAAATGAAATTTCAAACTAGTGTATAAAATTTGATGTACAGGTAGCACAAAGTAGTAGCCGTATATACCATAGTAATTTCATTATACGAGCTATTGATAAAACGACGTAAACAAGGAGCTCGAATTACCCATAATGTATGATAATACTTACGTCTATAGCTACTATATTACCTATACGTTCATATCTTTCAAGTTATCTGATCTAAGGAACGAAGTGATTACTCTTCGGAACTCGTGCGGTCCGATTTAGTATTTGTTATCTTATACTTAAAATCACGTGAACGAATCTCGGTTAATCACGTATCGTAAACAGGGGCGTCTACCTGTCAGGTAAATCTGGAAAACCGGGAAATGTCGGGAAATTCAGGCTCATATCCTGGAATTTTTTAATTTTTCACCTACAGTTTGTACAATTTTTTTGAATATCTGAAACCACGCGTTGATCCTGAAGTTACCTTAGTTTCTTTGAATCGAAATGTTAACTGGTATGTTTGGAAATTGATCTAATTCTAAAATTTTTTCCCATTTCAATTAAATTGAGGCCGATTTACGCCTGAATTTTTCGATTCAAAATTTGTTTCCCAGTTTTATTCTTAGAGCGCCATATGAACAAGTCTTCGTTGATAAATTTTGGTCAAAAATAGCCTACTTTGAATCAAAAATAGCGAAGTTTCAAAATTTAACCATCCTTTAATCGTCGTTGACTGACTTGACCACATGATGTATTTATATGATCTGATATTATCAGACCAATCTCGTATGTAGGACGGAGCAGGACAGAAGATAATCGACGGTGTAGAGCTTGTCTGGTTTTAGGGTTTTCGGGTTTTTGGGATAGTCGAGCACTGTCACAGAGATGTTTGGTCAACATTTACCCCGTGATTGGACATCTCTCGGGTTGAAACTTGAGCAGAGACTCTGAAAAGGGACAAGATTAAATCAACCAATTACTTCATCTCTCTACTCGTTCCGTCAAAATTGCGTTTAAGAATGTATTGGCCGTACAATCTCAACCAAAAGTGATTCACGTCGACAATATTAGGTACTTCGGGATAAGATAGAAATCGGAAAGAAATTAACCACAATCAAGACGATCAAAGTATCAACTTTGAATAATAATAATTAAATTTCAAAATAATGACAAGATTCTTGAAAAAATGCATGTGTGTTCAGAAAAATTAGGGCATTTATTTGAGATGAAAAAAAACCTTATCAGAGAATTTGTTAAACGACGTTTTGTTTGAACAATTTATGATAACTTTCGGGCATTATTATTATTCAAAATGAATACTCTTGTCATCTTTATCATGGTTGATTTTTTTCCGATTTTTATCTTATCATAAAGTACTCAATTTGCCGACGAGAATCATTTTTGGTTGAGATTGTACGGCCAATACATCCTTAATGGACGCTTGCGCGCGGATTCAACTTCTCGTTCAAATCCCTCCCTTATCTTGTCCACTATTTCATGCCTTCGAATCTCAACTTATAACCCACACGCACGCGAGCTGGCAATTGTAATTCAAATTCAATCAAATCTCGCTGTTTAAGTCCCGTTATAGGATTTCATTTGACGAAAGTTTGCAAATTTTTTTCTGTAAATTAACCATTTGTTTTAATAGTATTATCATAATTTTTTTATTCGAGGGGGCAACTCTTTTTTTAAGAATAAAAATCGATTCTCTTTCGATTCCTTGTCTTCCAAGTTGAAATTTCGACTATTACTTATCTACAAAATAATTGGGAAATTTTTTCCTTTTTTTTTTGTATCTATGAAAATTTATATATGAACAGTTTTCAAGTATACAATATATATAAAACCACTACGTGGAATAGAATAACAGTCTAATTAAAATATATTATGCTTACATTATATTGTACACTGCGATTTACGAGTTTTATGAACAAGAAAGAAGAAGAAGAAGAAGCGTCGTGTTATAATTTTCGAGATAAAGTAAAACGATTTTTTCTGTTCCTTTTTTTTTTATTACAAAATTTATATTCTCATACGATTTAATGTGTTTATAATGAAAAAATGAAAAAAAGAGTATAAAAAACGCTCTTTGGGATTAATAAAATCTTATTAGTTATACCTAGGGCATATGGTCGGGTCTTAGATGAGAAACATAGATTTTTATACAAAGAATATTAAACCCACGAAATTTTGAAGCTAGATGCTTGTTGCGTAACATTTATTTCCTCCTGCCAAAATCTAAATATAATGGAGTATCTCTCTGTTCAAAGATTACCGAATAAAAAAAGAAGGTAAAAAATATATATAACAAGGAAAGAGTCAGGTTTGGTAAGATGATGGAGGAAACTCCCAGTAAACAATTTCCTGATAGATTTTGACGATTGTTTTCCTTTTTTGATTTTTTTTTCCATCATCTTGGAGTGTTTTTGATCTTTTCTCTATTCTTTATGCTAATATGAAATTATTTATGCATCAATCTTTGATTAATAATACATAAGAACCCAATTTATACTTTTCAGGTTTTTTTTTTTAAATATTCATTGATTTTTATCTACTTATATATCTATAAAGGAACAAGTGGCATCAACGCCCAGCCCAAACCCCTGGACCTAGGAACTTGAAATTTGGACAACATGTTCCCTTCCCTTCGTAAACACCCACTAAGAAGCGATTTTTTCAAAATTCGCCCCACAAGGAGAATAAAAGGGGTAAAACATGTTTTCGCGGATTCATGGATATCTCCTCGGCCCGATGAGATATTGACTTCGTTTTGGCTTCAAATTATTGCTTATTCAAATACCTAGAAAGTAGTTTAAGCGTTTTTTGAAATTCGACTCCTAAGGGAATGAAAAGGTGTGAAACCAATTTTTGAGGCGTGTAGCGCCGAACAGCGAGGCACGAAGTGCCAAGTGCTGGAGGCGCAAGTGCCGACCGGGGTGGGCGCGCAAAGCGCGCAGGGAGGAGCCCCTAGTTTTTCATATGCTTCGATGAGAAAAAATTTGGTATCGATAATATCACAATCAGGCTGACCCAAAATGAAATGAAAACAAAAGAAAATTGTTAACTAATTGTGAATAAATGATCGTCGCACCAAATGTTTTTAATTCCAACGAACCATGTGATATAAAGATTATTTTTCTTTCATCACGATTCAATTTATCCAGATGAAAATGTCAGTTTAGCTTGAATTTTGATTTACGAGACCAAAGTCACAGTCAGTAATATGCTTTGATATACGGGTTCCGAGATTATCATCAATGAATTAATTTGAACATTTGGAAACACATTTTTTTTTTTCCGTCCCGTCGTTAAACGGTTTTAATTTTTTTTTTCATTTCATTTCATATTTTCAAGAAGTTTTCTTCGAATCCCTTCACGAAGGGCAATTGCGTGTACGACCTTGAATGTTCCATAGAGGACAGAGGGGTCACGAGACACACGCGGATATCACATCAATATCCTTATTTTGCTCTTTTTCCGATTTTTTTCAACTTTCTTTTTTTCAGAGCTTTTGCAAGGCTTTGCGTAAAGGGACTTCAAGTCTATCTATATATACTATTTATTTAACCATTGAAATTATGGGGTGAAGAAATATACCCCTATATACATAGCGTATATCTATTTTCATTATAATCCTATCTTTGATAAAAAATTCAAGATAAGATGAAGAAGTATAATGGATCTCTTTTTTTTCGTCTTGAAGACGTGAAAACTTTAACTTTTCTGTTACACCGAAACTTCGTATAATGTGCTTTATATGCGGTTTTTTATAGTAGCTAAAATATGTGCGTCAATTTTTTACTTTTAAACCTATTCGAAAAGAAAGTAACTCATTTTTTTTTCATATCCCTGTGTTATGATATTCATCAACTGTCTCTGAAGTTGGGAGGAAAATATGGAAAAAAAAGTTCACCACAGCATGATAAAATATTGTCCCGCTGCCTGAATTCCATTCTCACAAGGTACAATTTTGTTTTTTTCCTCGTATACATTTACAGTATTTCCATGAATAAAATTATAAGCATTGATTTTACTGAAAAGTAATTACTCTCTGATATTGTAACAGAAAAAAAAAATACAAAAAAATGTTCGTAAAGGTTCTCGCCGCCCTTGATATATAAAACAAAAGAAAGGGTTTTAGGTACGCAATTAAAATTAATTACAATATTGTGTGTTTTATTTTCCTTTTTTTCTCCCCTTGTATATGTGTATTTTTTTTAACCGTTGTATCATTTGATAAAACGTTTCGTAACCATTACCTACGACGAATAAACCCTGGGCGAAAAAACACAATCTGGACAATTTCAGTAGGGGGGGAAGTTCGGTGAATTTCAAACGAAGTTTAATACAGCCGTCAGGGAATTATTTTTTTCCAATTTAACATTTTTTATGGTCATCTACGAGATAAAAAGAAAAGCTGACAAAAAAAAAAAAAAAAATTGACAAAATTGCTCTGGATATTAAAAATGAAAAAGATTTCTCTACCTATTCACAAGTTTTTTTCTTTCTTATATTAACTCAGATTATTCCTAATTCTCACATATTAATTTGCAAGACAAAAAAAGAAAGTGTAAAAGTAAGTTGGAAAAAATCTAATTTTAGATTCCAGTATTACAGTTTTTTTTGTTTTTTTAGGGACAATTATTTTACGCAAACGTTCTATAATATAATATACTTCTTGTTGTTGGAGATGGAAGGAAAAAAAATAAAAATGTTTGCTATGCTTTGCTCGCAACTTTTAGATAGAAGTAAGACAAGAATTTTAATTATGAATAACATCCACCTATCTCTGTAAGGATATATAATACAATCAGCTATGGATGAGGAAACAGGCGGATATCCGCTTGAGTCATTCCTGTTTCTTTTATATTCCTTAGTTGCCAACGGCACGTGTTGTGGTATAAAACAGACTTAGATAAAACGCATCGTTGATTACGATAAAAAATTTATAAAGACTCTACACAAAGTCGACACTGATTCAAAGCATTGAGCACCTCAGTCCGATTCCAAAATTCGATTCCCTATACATAATCACTCAATACATTCTGTACCAGATTATATCACCTCCATTGCGAATTGTTCGCAATATGCCTTCATACTTGTAGTGTATAGAACACAGAGTGTAGAACCCCGGATAGCAGGGTGTTGACATAATAAAGGTTTTCTTTACACATGCATGCAAAATCCTCGTTTGCCCACCGCTTACGGACGCCCAAAATGGCCGATTGCCGCACTGTGCACGGGGCGATGCGCAAAATCCCTTCACCGGTGGGCAAAGTACTTTGCCCACCGTCTCGGCTCCGCCTCGATGGGCAAAGTACTTTGCCCACCGGTGAAAGGATACCGCGCATCGCCCCCGTGCACAGTGCTGCAATCAGCCATTCCGGACGTCCGTATAAACCGTGAGCAAGATCTCGGATCTTGCATTACATTCATAAAGAAAAACAGTGTTCGATACGCGAGGCCAAACTCGCTTCTTGCGCACTGCGAGTCTGACGGACGCACGAAGCCTCGGCTCCGCCTCGGCTTGTGCCTTCAGACTCGCAGTGCGCAAAACGCTCGTTTGGCCTCTTGTATCGAAATATACTAATACCGGGTCAGAGTACCGGGATCTCAGTCATTGGGGAACCCTGGCTGAGGCCGGACGTAGAGTAGGAGCGGATATAGAGATATACGGAAAGCGTGCATCACTACAAAGTGGCGACGAGGATAAAACGTAAGTACAAAACAAGAAAAGGTAAATTAGCAAAGTCTAATTGGTACCTCAAACAATATATCACAGATGATATTCGAATGATACAGAGATAAGTTGGCAAAGCTGACTGGTATCTAAACCAATCTAACAGAGGTAAGTTAGCAAAGCTAACTGGTACCTAAATCTGCTCGGCAAAGGTAGGTTAGCAAAGCTAACTGGTACCTAGATTGTACCGAGCCAAAAGAAAGAAAGATGAATTAGCAAAGCTAATAACACAAAATTGTTGTCACTAGGGGTCGACCAGAAAAAAGATGTCGGCCATCCAGGCGTTGGAAGGTTTCGACTGTGAAGGAGACCCTAGCTCTGTCGGATTGAGATGGGAAAAATGGAAACGAGCATTCCAAATATTTGTCGAGGCGTCAAATATTGAATCACCGAGAAAGAAAAGAGCAACACTTCTACACACAGGGGGCTTGGGATTACAAGAAATATATTACAGTATACCTGGCGCGCACGTAGTCGCAGACGAAAAGGACGAAACAGATGTCTATACAATAGCCGTAACAAAGCTGGATGAATATTTCGCACCAAAACAAAGCAAAATATACGAACGACATCTATTCAGGCTGATGAAGCAAGAACCAACGGAAAAATTCGAAAAGTTTCTGGTCAGACTCCGAAACCAAGTAAAAAAATGCAAATTTCTGAACGACGAAGAAAATTTAATCGATCAAATCGCGGAGAAATGTAGCTCTGCTGAATTAAGAAAGAAGATCCTGACAGCAGGCGAGTCAGTAACATTAGATGCAATCATTGCTGAAGCAAACGCGCTCGAAACAATCAATAGACAACTGGAAGAATTCTCCAATACAAAAACGGACTCACAGCCAGTAAATAAAATCGAAACGAGAAACATTAAGCCGAAAGCCAACACCTGTACACGATGTGGGAGCAACAAACACACAAAGGAATATGACAGGTGCCCTGCAAAAGACAAAAAATGTCTGAAATGCGGTTACATAGGCCATTTTCGAGGCTGTTGTAAGACCTCATCGAAAAAGAGGAAATCACAGCACGGAAATAACTTTGAACACCCGGAAAAAAGGTATAAACACAACCGTCCTACCGAACAGAAGGAAGAACGAGTGGATTACGTGTTTCATATTGACGATGACGCTCTCATCGATTGTAACATCGGAGGAGTATTGGTGGAAATGTTAATCGACTCCGGTTGTAAAAGCAACTTGTTAAAGGAAACTACCTGGGAAGAGATGAAAAAATCGAGAGTCACGGTATCTAATCAAATAAAAAATCCGGATAAAACATTCATGGCGTACGGGTGTAAAGAACCGTTGAACTGGTCGGATCATTTGAATCTAACATAGCCATAGGGGACAAGTGGGAAAAAGCTACATTTTACGTTGTCAAGGATGGATCAAAAAATTTACTGGGGAAAAGCACCGCTATGGCTTTGGGAGTACTGCAGCTGGGATGCAACGTGAATGCAATTGGTGCATTTCCCAAGTTCAAAGACGTCCTGGTGGATATACCCATTGACGAAGCAATCAAACCAGTGTGTCAACCTTATAGAAGAATCCCGATCCCTCTCGAAACAAAGGTGAATATGAAGCTCAAGGAACTCGTAGAAGCGGATATAATTGAAGAAGTAAATGAACCATGTAGGTGGATCTCGGCAATGGTTCCTATCCTAAAAGAGAACCAGGAGGTGCGCATTTGTACCGATATGAGATGCGCGAATATTGCCATCATCCGAGAGAACCACCCCTTGCCAACAATGGATCAATTCCTGCCAAAATTCAGAAAGGCCAGCTTCTTTTCAAAACTCGACATAAAAGACGCGTTCCACCAAGTCGAAATACATCCAGACTCACGATACATAACCACATTTATAACCAGCAAAGGCTTGTATAGGTACAAGAGGTTATCCTTCGGTATAACTTGTGCCCCAGAAATTTTCCAAAAAACCTTGGAGAGGAAATTAATCTCATGTGAAGGGACGGTAAATTTCATCGATGACATCCTCATCTACGGCACCGACGAAGCCGAACACGACAAAAGGCTCGAATATACACTGAAAGTCCTGAAAGAAAATGATATTCTCTTAAACAACAACAAGTGTGTCTATAAGGTATCGAAGATAACATTCCTAGGACACGAGTTATCGCAAGAAGGGGTCAAACCCTTACCGAAATACATCGATGCAATACAAAAGTTCAGAGCTCCTGAGACAACCGAGGAAATCCAAAGCTTCTTAGGCCTGGTTAATTTCGTGGGTAAATGGATTCCGAATCTGGCAACGTTGACGGAGCCGTTCAGGAAACTGCTGCGCATGAACTTCGGTAAGCAGACAAATATAAAAAAACTATGGAAATCCGAACAAGACTCAGCATTCCGAGAACTAAAAAATGCGTTGTCCAAAATCCGCAGATTAGGATACTACAACCCAGAAGATAAGACCCAAGTCATCGCGGATGCAAGCCCAGTTGGTTTAGGAGCAATCCTCATTCAATACGATGTAAAAGGACCACGAATCATAGCATTTGGAAACAAGAGCTTAACAGAGTGCGAAAAAAGATACTGTCAAACTGAAAAGGAGGCGTTGGCTCTGGTATGGTCGGTCGAACATTTCAATATATATCTATACGGAAAAAATGGATTCGAATTGATCAGCGATCATAAACCACTAGAGGTTATCTTCGGACCAAGGTCGAAACCGTGCGCCAGAATCGAAAGATGGGTCCTGAGACTGCAAGCGTACAAGTATAAAGTCATATACCGCCCCGGAAAGTCCAATATAGCAGACCCGCTATCCAGATTGTGCAAGGGAACTTCGAGAAACCCTTTCGACGACGGAAACCATATCAACCAAGTCGTAGAGCACTCGCGCCCGATAGCAGTCTCACTACAAGAGATCAAAAAGTATTCAGAAGAAGATGAAGAAATAATCAAAACAAAAGAGGGTATATTCCATAACAACTGGGACAGCCTGGTGAACAACTACAAGGTTTTTGAGACAGAACTGTGTTCTCACGAGGGTATCCTGCTGAGAGGAAATAAAATAGTTATCCCTCTAAAACTGCGTCAACGAGTCTTAGAAGCAGCACACGAAGGACACCCAGGAATAGTGGCCATGAAAACCCGTCTTCGTACAAAAGTATGGTGGCCCAGAATCGACAAAGACGCGGAAAAAATGGTGAAAGCCTGTAAAGGTTGCACTCTGGTCTCCGCTCCAAATCCACCGATTCCAATGAAGAGACGCGAACTTCCCGTGGAACCGTGGGTAGACGTTGCCATTGATTTCCTGGGACCTCTACCAAGTGGAGATCATCTTCTAGTCATTATCGACTACTACAGCCGCTATAAAGAAATCAAACCTACGAAAACCATCAATGCAAGCGAAACGATTAAGCTTCTGAAGGAAATATTCTCCAGACTGGGTTTTCCGGTTACACTAACCTCGGACAACGCGAAACAACTCATCGGTACGGAGTTCAAAGACTTCGGCAAAGAAAACGGAATCACACTCTACAATACCATCCCGTATTGGCCACAACAGAATGGGGAAGTTGAAAGACAAAACAGAGATATCCTCAAGAGATTAAGAATCAGTCAAATCGAAAGAAAAGATTGGAAACAGGACCTGCTGATCTACCTGATGATGTACAACAGTACACCGCACTCCGTGACCGGGAAGACGCCTTCAGAACTTTTCTACCGAAGGCAGTTCCGAGACAAACTTCCTTCAGTAACAGATATCGAAAATAAAGCAGATGACTCCGAAGTAAGAGACAGGGATAAAGATCAAAAAGAAAAAGGCAAGCAGTACGGTGATAGAAAACGAAAAGTTACCGACAGTCAAATAGAGAAAGGGGACAAAGTATATGTAAAAAATATGACCAAAGGGAACAAACTTTGCTCAAATTTCAACCCCATAGCCCACACGGTGGTCGATGCTAAAGGAGGAGATATACAAGTACGAAATGAGGAAACGGGCCAACAGTACAGAAGAAATGTGGTCCACTTGAAAAAAGTCGAAGGGAGGTGGACCGTACACGATAAGAATGCGGAGGAAAATCAGCATACCGGGATTGAGGAAGAAGGAGATTAAAAGCCTAGAGAAGAAAACGAAGGAAAAATGAATATTTAGTTGAGAGAATATAAACGTCATTATTTCAGTTACCTTTCTGTTCATTACAGTAGAATGAATGAAAAACATATTCCGTCAATGAAATTCGTATTGAATTTGTGATATAATTACATTAGGATTACAAAATAACAATACTTTCAAAATGAAACATGTAGAATAAAACACTATGATTTGGAAAATAATAATGCTTTGATGAACCACGAATGCATTAAATCATAAAATAAGGATATAAAAAAAAATGAATGTGGGTATTATACTTACGTCCCTGACAGTAGATTGGAATCATTCAAACAAGGAAGGGATGTAGTGTATAGAACACAGAGTGTAGAACCCCGGATAGCAGGGTGTTGACATAATAAAGGTATACCGGGTCAGAGTACCGGGATCTCAGTCATTGGGGAACCCTGGCTGAGGCCGGACGTAGAGTAGGAGCGGATATAGAGATATACGGAAAGCGTGCATCACTACAATACTCACAAACAGTTACGATCTCAATTAAACGAAAGTATTAATTCGGGAGTTATTGTCCATATTCAATTACAATTTTCCGCCCCATAAAATCCCGTTACGTCGAATCTAGAAATTTACTTCCAAGACTAGTTGATTGAAAGTCAATTTCTATATGGGGTAATGTGCGTGTTTCGAATTCTTGAGATAACATTCTTATTTTGAAAATATTTTCTTTTTATATTTATACGAAACGAAAAGATCTCAAAGATCCCATTTTTTTTTCCTCTCCCTATTTTTCACGTTTTACATCAATCTGCGATACATCTTTGATGATGTAAAAAAACGACATAAAAAAAGATGATACTTGAAGAAGACTTATACTATACACGTATCTCGTATCGCCTCTTCTTCTCTCTCTCTCTCCCTCTCTCTCTCTCTTTTTTTTTTAGTATACAGATATATGTACCTACCCCACCTCGGTGATATATGATCTTAGATCCTCACGATGTTTTTCTTTTGCACGATAATTTCCCGGAATCCCGGATATCTGTATAGTTTTTTTTTATATACATAATTTAAATAATATTATGTAACCGTGATGCTGCTGCGAAGTCGGTCAAATGAAAAAATATACAGTAACAGAAATAATTTTTTGTATATTGTAACTCTTACAGTGATATCAATTTTCATTAATTTTGTTGGATGAAATTGAGTCTATATTTTTTCTAAGAGCTTTGAGAATGGTGATGAATAATATATTGCAAATCATTCGCGACGAAGCCAGACGTAATTTGGTTTGACGTCACAACGTTTTGAAACATCGAACACCAACCGCGAAACTCGGTGGTCTGTTTCACGTCAATTCAGTAGTAGGCATATATACGTGTATATATAGAGATCTGAAACGGGTATATTGAACGTAATCTGGTATTTCACATACTCTCGTGTCTCAAAGCACGCAGTTTGATTAGTTGATTACGCTTCCAAATATTTATCATCACAAAAACACCAACAATAAGAATTTATTTATTTATAGAAATAAAAATGTGTGCATAGGCTCTTGAAATAATGTTAAAATTAATATGAAATAATAAATTTCTCCGTTTATTAATAGATATTCCTTCTCATGTCTGATATTGAGCTGGAGATATGTGTATATAGGTACATATATATGTATACGTACGTTCTTGAATCAGAAGTGGAGAAGATTGATGAATGCCGAGTCAGTCGAGGAGTAAACACGTCCCTTGGGATTTTATGCTCTAATTTTGATCAGTCGTTTCTTATTATTTATCCGACGAGTATTCAGCTCCCAAACCAGTGTCAGAGAGAATATTGAAACAAACTGCCTGTGCTTGTACGCGTGTACGTTGACGTTCACGTCGTTCTCGTGGGATGTTGAGGTAATGGGGATGGTCGTAAAACACTTTAATGCTCATTGGGAACATCGCCAAAAATACTGAAATATTCAAGAGAAAAGTTTTTATGCCCTCCCTTTTCACCGCAAATATATGTATGAATATTTAATTTAAATACGTACTAGTTGTAGACAAAACTCGAGCATTACAGAGATGATGTAATACACACATCGATCTGTTATCACTTGTATTTTATCATATCTAAACGTAATGAAAGCACGAAATAACACCATAGACTCGTCGGGGTTCACGATTTGAAGAAAAAGTTATGCGGATTAAATGAAGATAAATGAAACAAGCTAACATAGATTGAAAATATGTATTAACATTCAATTGAAATTTTTGAGAAACTTGTTATTCAATAACAGCTGTCAGGAAAATCTGTGAAATCTAAAAATTTCAGGGAATTTGGGCTCAAATCCTGGAATTATTCACCTACAGCGTGTACAATTTTTTTAAATATCTAAAATCACTCGTTGATCCTGAAATTACCTTAGTTTCTTTGAATTGAAATGTTTATCGGTATGTTTGGAAATTCATCTAATTATAAAATTTTCCCATTTCAATTAAATTAGGACCGCTCTACGCTTGAATTTTTCGATTCAAAATGTTTCCCAGTTTGATTCTTAGAGTGCCATATGAACAAGTCTACATCGATGAATTTGGGTAAAAAACTACTACTTTGAATAAAAAATGGCGAATTTTCAAAATTTAATCATCCTTTAATCATCGTTAATCGAAAACGAAATCATTAACTAACATTTGGTAATTGAATTCGTGTAAAATAAAATTACAAGACAAAATGGACTAATTTTATTTTTTAACGAAGACGTAATTGTTGTTGAGGTTATAAATAATTTGCACCAAAAAATTGTGTTGCTTTAGTAAATTAGGTTATAAATTTCTGGAAAAATTGAATCAACTGGAAAACCGGGAGAAATGTCAGAGAATTCGATATGCCATTGACACTAGATACCTTGAATAATTCGAAAACTACCGGATCGATCAAAAACAAAATTTAATCAGTTTAGAGTTTGAAAAAGCCGTGACGATGTCGGTGAAATCCTCCAAATATTATCCATGATGGTGTGATTTATTCTATTCGCACGTTCTTTGATTTAAAAAAACCTAATACGTATGCGCAAGGGGCTGTTCACTTAAATTTTAAGTGTAATGTACTAGTCACTTCCGAATCCAGAGAAATCCAAAAAATATCAAGGACTTCCAAAGATTTGTATAATATTCAAAATAGCCCTAGAGACTACCAGCTGACTTTTATGATAAACTTCCTGACTACCAACTGACTTTCAGAGATTTTCAGGAATTCCAAAGCCTTTCAAAGAATTTCTAAGCATCCAAAAAATGACAGAAAATTCTGAACAATTTCAGACTACCAGCTGACCTGGCTTCCAACTGACTTCCAGGGACCTTTAGTGACTTCCAAGACTTCGAATGATTTCAAGATTAGTGTACATGGGAC
Organism: Euura saliciscinereae; assembly: GCA_018420115.1. Taxonomy (NCBI): domain Eukaryota; kingdom Metazoa; phylum Arthropoda; class Insecta; order Hymenoptera; family Tenthredinidae; genus Euura; species Euura saliciscinereae. The sequence goes on from JAFFZH010013347.1 coordinate 29,432, forward strand.
TTTCCTATAAGCTAATAAAGCCCCTCGCGATGCTGGTATATTTTTTTTTTAAGCAAAAGATTGCGATTTTTTTTTAAGAGACTATGTAAAGAGAGTATAAAGTAAAGTTTTTAACCAGCTAGGTATACATTTCCTTGACTATTAAAACTGGACCAAGTTTTTCAATCATCTGTGGGAAGAAGCGAGTAACTCATAGCTACTGCGAGTATTTGATACCATTATAGAGTTGGTTCACTTGGATACAGACAAGGTTTGCCATACCGTAGACATTTCGTCGAGGGAGTAGTTCAGCTTTTCCACATTCTTGACATTATTGGAAAGTTCTGTTGTTCATTCTTTCATCAATTTTTTTACGGAGAGAACACAAACAATGTAATGAAAAAAAATAAGATATCGAAAAGCTTGTATGAAACGTAAAAATAAGAATGTGATCCCAGATTCATGATTTATATTTTACTCCATTTTTAAAAGTCTAGGTATAGATATTTTCTTTTTTTTCTACGATGAATCAACTCAACGAAGTAGGAGATCACGAATAGGAAGTATTGGATAAATAAGGCGATGCGGCTGAGGGAATGCAGAACCACTTATTTTAGATAATCTTTAAATGCCCTTCGACTCTACGTCGTCCTTGTGGAAGACATTTTATTACCATTTCCGTTTCTGTCGCCTCGAGGGCTGATTTATTATTATTTTTTTTTTTTCAACGAGGGTATATAATTGCTTTTAAGTTACGCTCTCCAACCTCTAGGCGCTTTTCCGTCTCTCACAATCCTTATTTTCTACCTCTCGATATATTCCAATCCTATTCGACCTCGGAACACTGGATTCAGTAAACATAATTCGCTATCGAGGATTGATTATTTGAACTGATGAAAAAATCCCTAAATTCTATGGCAAAATTTTTCAGAAAAAAATAAAAACTACAACAAAAACAACGTTATTATATGAACAGCTTGAAGAATAATTGGAATTTAAGTGGAAAACCGAAAATTGAGAATGTACACATTATTCAGAAACCCTTGAAGCGTTGAGAAGAATAATTATTACTTTGAAATATACGGCACGTGCTGGAAGGAAACAATTGTTTTCTCGCATAAAATAATCGTATACACAAAGTACAAATGAAGCTTGAAGCCTGGGCTAAAAACAGCATAATTATACAGGAAACGGTTATTCAATTAATATTATTCATAGAGTATCAGAGCTGGGTCAACATTCGACGATATATTTTATAATTTAGTTTGAGAAAAAATAATAAAATTATACGTTTATTCAATTTTTTTTGCTTTACCCACGTCATTTTCAATCTGGTCGGGAATGTGCAATAATTTTTCATCGCACGTTTTGCGAGACAATGGAGAATAGCCTGTTCTCTTTTTTTCCCCTCATGCCTTTTAAGCTCTCCTTTGGCTTGCGGGGTGGGTAAATGGGGAACGTTCGAGTCTCTGGGGCTTTAACGTTTCAAGCGAGATATTGCATCTGATTATATTCATTAAAAATTCATCGTACCAGGAAATTTTTATTATTATCATTAGTATTTTTTTTTTTAATTTCAACTCATAGCGTGCTCACGCCTTTACCATTATGGTTCTGACGAAGAGTGCGCGTGCGAGGGCGTGTGCCATAGGTAGATAATGACGTCAACTGAATTCAATCACTGTTATGCTGCTCCGTCGATTGACCAGAGGCTCTCAACTCACTTATTGACCTCTCCTCTGCTCATTAGTGTATAGAAATTTGAATAACGACAAGACAATCGATTTTTCGATCGAGTATGGTTATATGGATTCTGATGAAATTCAATTATAGCAAGTTTTACATAGGAGTTTAGTTATTTTTGAAAAATGATTTAGACTTTTTAATTAAATAACGTTATTTGAATGGACTAGTTTCAAGTCCTGACTAATTTATTTCCATCAAACTATACATGGTGGACAAATTGTTCAATCAATGTCGTATAGGCCGCGAATCAAGTATTAGGTATAAGATGACGAAATGCTTATGCGATAATTTCTGATGACTATGAAAAAATCATATCGTTAATATAAACATTATATTTCATGGAAGGAAAATGGAAACTAATTGAAATTCAGAATATTTGAATGGTTGTTTGAATAGACGATTGAAGTTTTCAATAGAAAATATAATTGAAAGCAATTATGCTCGAGGAGGAGGGAGGGGGGGGGGGGATCTTGATTTGATGTATATATATTCAGTATTCAGGATTCAATTAACGCGTTAAATTTCCTGAGGTGTCTGTAGAACAGTGAAATGAAATAAAAAGAAACTATGTACGCATACATGATATATATATATATATATATTATATATATGTATGTTCTATTTTGATTGTTTACGGAATGATTTTGCGTTAGTAATATATAATTTATGAATATATATATACACATATATATGACATAGTACGTATATATATATGTACATAGTGTATTTTATTGACGTAGATTGACGAACGCCTAGCATCTATTAACATGTTATTACATCGTACTTGTGATGCTTGGAGTGTAATTGACATCGATCCATTTATACAGAGTCGTGCAGTTCGTATCGGACGGCTACCAGGCAAAGATTATTTTTATGCCACCGATCTGTTTTTTTTTCTTTTTCTTTTTATTTTTTCAACTGTAAATTCCGAGACAGAAATTGTTGAAATTTTCGTTTTGATTTTAATTCAGTCAATCTTTTTTCAACTCTGAAATGCGGAAAAGTGAAAATTCAAAAACCTTTTATTGGAAATTTGCTGTGATTATAGTTTTTTTTTCCTTCTTTCAATCGTTATATATGTGTGTAAAGTAATGTTGACTAGTTTTTCAATCTTTTTTTTTATTGCTTTCAATTATTGTTCAATTAATAAGAGAGAAAATCTGATCTAATTATACATATTTTTTTCCATAAACATGAAGAAGCCCAATTCATTACATATTCTTTGTCGTTTATCATAAATTTAGATCGAAGGAATGTTCTTATCGGTTGTTTTTTTTTCGTTTATTTAGGATTCTGTGAAAAAAAATTGTGTGAAAAAAAGTAAATAAACCTCACCTAAAAATAACCAGTCATGTTCGCGAAATATATTTCGGGTAAAGATTCAAAAAAGAAGAATAAAAAAAATACTGAATCTGTTGAGAAGGATAATGTAAAAAAGGTAACGTAAAAAACAACAACAAAAAATCGACTAATAACGTTCCGATTATACAAATATTTATCGCGATAGTATCTTCGCGACGTTGTATAAACTGACAAATTTTGTCGTAATGAAAAAAAAGAGGTTTTTTTTTCATCAATATATCAACGTGCCCAGACTGTAGATAACATATGAATATCTGTTTTTGATTTTTCTGTCAGTGAATCAAATTTTTTCTTCTAATCAATTCACGCTCAGTGATATGATTGGCAAAATTTTGTGCCTCCGGGTTCGATCGGGTGATAGTATCATAATACGAATGATAATTAACGCCAATTTTGCACACAGACGTTTTATTCTTTGGGTATTATAAAAAGTTTCCTGTATTAATTCTGTTTGGTATTTGACGATACAACTTTTCGCATTGTACTACTTATATATATACTTATAGCACCACGGCATACAGACGTTTGTCGAATACTGAATAAGCAAACAGCTATATCTAAACTCCATCCGCTTATAAACGCTGTTTTTTGCAGCTTGTGAAAAAGTATAAAACAAACTTTGCATCGGGATAACAATTTTAATCAGCTTATAAGAAGTATTGTGATATCGATAAAAAAGAATTCTGTCTGATGCTTTATACTCTCGATTTACTCCAACACATAAATTATTAATGCAATCTCCTTTCGATACTTGTTATAAAGTTTTAATTTTTCCTATAATATTATGAAACTCGATCTGCGAAGCAGTGAAAACCGATTTTATACAATCATTGACTTGATATTATTGATTGATTATCGAACGTTTTTTGATTGAGCATGATAAACAATTATTTTTATCTTCTAGGTTTGGTTGAAAAATGATTTAGAATACGAATATATATATATTGAAAAAAATTAAGATACTCAAGGTACTTTACACTGTTATAATTTTATTTTATTGATAAATTTTCAACGATGATGTAAATGTTTGCTTACACGAAGTAATGTAAGCCTTAAAATGATTGATGGACGATATTCATATAGACAAGAGTGAAATATGATATGACTATTTTAATATTACACGTATAAAATAAACGGTAACACATTTAATAATATCCACGTTAATAAAATATATTTTAGAATATTCGATAAACGCGATTTTATCGAATTATAATATTTTTTTCATTCGGCAAATACTTTTCAATTCTATTTGTCATCATCGGAAATATTCCAGACATTGTTTTCATGCTCTCTATCCATCTCTCAGGAGACAACTTTTTTTTTATCATACATACCGTATTTTATTAACGTTTCGAATATGATAAAAGTTTGAACCCTCCCTAGTTTTTTATTATTATTTTTTTAATGCTAAGTTTGCGCAAAGCACACGCGAACTGGCCCAAGTATTCAATATTTTTCAATTCTAGATACAGACTAGAGGTATTTTTACATTGGAAATCCCTCTCAAAAGTGCCTCTAAAAAAGTCGTTTTCAAACTTGGGAAAACAGTTTTCGACTCGATCCTAGGCCTTCTGGCTGAACCTTTCATATTTCTCATAATCTCACCTTAGATTCTATACTATTGATGAAAACTGATGAGAAAAATTTCACTTATTTGTTACAGTGGAAGAATTCAAAATACGATTTCGGCGACACTGAAGAATCAAATGATTTAGGGGCCTCTGAAGGCCCCGAAATATTCATCATGGACACAACGGATAGCGCCAGCAGACGTCAAGCCACACGTGTATTCAAGAAATCCAGTCCTAATGGAAAGATCACGGTGTATCTTGGAAAGAGGGATTTCGTCGATCACATCACACACGTCGATCCCATAGGTCAGCGTCGCAAAAACTTTGGAGACAACAAACTTATCTAAAAATCTATAATCTAATCTTTCCCCGTTCGCAGATGGAGTCGTTCTCATAGACCCCGACTACGTGAAATCGCGAAAAGTCTTCGGCCATGTTCTGGCGGCGTTTAGATACGGTCGTGAGGACTTGGACGTGTTGGGACTTACTTTTAGGAAAGATTTGTACTTAGCGGCGGAGCCAATTTTTCCGGCTGTGCCAGGCTCGCAACCACCTCGACCTCTGACACGCTTGCAGGAAAGATTAATCAAGAAATTGGGCCCAAATGCATTTCCCTTCTATTTTGAATTACCTCCGCACTGTCCGGCCTCCGTTACCCTCCAGCCGGCACCTGGCGACACTGGAAAACCTTGTGGCGTCGATTACGAGCTCAAAGCATTCGTCGCAGAAACACAAGACGAAAAACCACACAAGAGGTGAGACCTGGTTTGAATATTGCTGGAGGATATTTGATGAATTGTGGTTTATTTTCACAGAAATTCAGTGAGACTTGCGATTCGTAAGATAATGTACGCCCCGTCGAAACAAGGCGAACAACCTTCGGTGGAAGTTAGCAAGGAATTTATGATGTCGCCTAACAAATTGCACTTGGAAGCTTCTTTGGACAAAGAACTTTATCATCACGGTGAAAATATTGCTGTTAACGTGCACATAGCAAATAATAGTAACAGAACGGTGAAAAAAATCAAAGTTACAGTACGACAGTTCGCAGATATTTGTCTATTCTCAACGGCACAGTACAAGTGTACAGTTGCTGAAGCAGAAAGCGAGTGAGTATCTTATAATTGTTATTTATTCACCCGATCGATCTAACTTTTAATTTAATTTGATTCAATTAAATTCAATTCAATTAGACAGGATTTCAAACCGTTTAATTAGGTTTTCATTTTATATATATACCTACACTAGATACGACGATCGATATTTATCACGCAATTTATAGGAAACCCAAATCGTTTCATTTACTTTTTAATCCTATACAAATTGCTTCCAATTAATTTAAGCTTTACCATAAAAAAAAGATATAAAAGAAGTGCTCCCTTAGCACGCTGCATAGAATGAGTAGGTGAGAGATCCCTAAAGTCAGATAATTCATTAATTAATTATCAAAATAAGGGTTCGATGCTCATACTCATAATTAATGGGTGTGTCTTGTTACTGGACAATTTTATATTCGGTTCGGTCATCGTTAACACATTTTTACTACACGTGATTCACAAAAAATTATGTCATGAAAAAATACGTACTTCATTGAATGGGTAAAAGATATAATTAGGTAGAAATTAGTTTGTAATGTTTATTTGCTCTATGCAGCGATACATAAAAATTACAAATCCCGTTAGAAAAGGACAGGATCGGATCTTTTCAATCCATGTTCACGATCAATAATTAATGATAGTTATAGAATTAGAAACTCTACGACACAGACGGAAATAATTCTGAAAATATGAACTAGAATTAGGGTAATCGATATTGAAAAAAAACGTAACAAAAAAAAAAAAATAACATGAAAGTATTGGCAGTATAGGGGTAACACCTGGCTTCACGTTGAGCAAGGTCTTTTCACTAAGGCCGATGCTAGCCGACAACAAGGACAAACGGGGCCTTGCCTTAGATGGCCAACTTAAACACGAGGACACCAATCTCGCTTCTAGCACCATGTGAGTGCTCGAGTATTGGGCACCGTTCATGATTATCGAGTGGAAATGAGAAATAGAGTAAATGCATGATTAAATTGTTCGAAAAAAAAAACCTTTGGTATCAAAAATTTCATCAATTTTTAAATAAAAAATCGATAATTAATCGGGTACTGGAGTAATTATAGTATTGAATTATTACCCGCAATGAGCTTTTGATTGGAATGATGAAAAGAAATGATTAAATTAATAACAAATTACAAAATTCTAGATATTTTTTAGTGTTCGGTTATTTTCGAATTTTTTTAATGCTCAGCGATGAACTAGGTAGAAATCTACAATGATTGTAAGTTTTAGCGAGTTAAATTGCTATCAAAGTGCTAAAATCAATAATTGGCAACGAGTAAGTAGCCTATCTTGATTTTCCACTCGTTAATGAAAAGAACCAAAATTTTTTTCTAACAAATAACGAAACATTTTGGTGAATGGTTTGTCGGTTTTTTTTTTGTAGTTCTTGCTGGGGATTTGCGAGTTTGATCTATTGTTTTTTTTTATCTATATGGTTTTGGAGCTGATCTGGTGATGGTTTTTTTTT